>PITA01027387.1:0-20977 GCA_004023965.1 Spilogale gracilis | reverse complement strand
GGAGAAGGAAAGTAAATGGGGAGTAGGGTAATCCAGGGAGAGAAACGAAACAACAGAGACTTTGGACACAGAAACAAACTGAGGGACTTGGAGGGAGGGGGGTGGAGGGATGGGAGAGCCTGGTGGTGAGTACTGGGGGCACCTATTGCGTGGAGCACTGGGTGTGGGGAATGGGGAATGAATCTTGGAACAGTGGAAAAAAAATTAAGTAACAATAAAAAAATACTTTGGCATAAACTTGTCCATTTGTCCAGGGCATGCTTTGATTCTTTCCTTGGTTAAGTGACCTCTCATTTAACCTTCAGCCCTTAGCTGGAGCATCACTTAGGCACAGACCTCTTTTTGACTTCTCTAAGTCAGTCCATATGATGGATTCCCCTGGTGCCTGGTACTTCTCCTTGGTGGTGGTTATCATAGTTGCAAGTTTCTGGTGTGTGAATACTGGATTAAATGTCTAAAGACTTCCCTAAACAGTCAGTCTGGTGTGTTCCCCATTGTAGCACATACAAGCTATGCCTGCACATAGGTGATTTCAATCTATATTTGTCAAGTGTATGCCTGACATGAAGGGTGCTGCTATTCCACAATTAAGAAAGGATATTACTGAGGTAGCAGTATCAGTAACTACTACTCACTGAGTGCAGTAAGGAGAGAGAGGCAGATAACAAGAGGCTGGGAGGAAGAGCAGGGAAGGGAAGGACTAAGGGACAGTTGCTTGGAAGAAAGCAACAGGACCATGTTTGACACTGTAGGTGAGGAGCTAATGGAGAGGCAATGGCTGGTGGAGTAGGTCCCAGAGGAGAAAGGAGGGACTGGAGAATATGAGCAGCAGCTGGTCTTTTAACAGAAGAGACAGGAAGGGAAGATGGGGAGGATGTGGAATGTGCATGTGTGTGAGGGAATGATGGCAGTGGGGAGGAGGGTGGACAGGGAGGGAATTTGAGGCCATCAGATGATCTCATTCTCTCTAGAGGGCAGTTGGGGCATGAGAGAGGCAAGATGTTAGAGATCTTCAGGAGAGTATTAAAGGAGGAGGCACTGTTAAGGGGATTTATAGGTCTAAAGGACCAAAGAGTTGAGGATGCTGGTGAGAAGGCAGAGGATACAGGCACAGCCACACTAAAGTTCTTAATGAAAAAAAGGGGAGGTCATTTTGTGACAACACTGAGGAGGGTAGAGTCTTATTTGACAAGATGGTATGATTCTCAGATGTTGGTGCATGTGCAGAGGAGTGGTTGTCTGCATTTGGGCTTTGGACTTGAGACTGGAGACTCCTTCCCCCTTGTCCCCAGACATGTGGAAGGATTTGCAGAAGTGAAGAAGTTCTTAAGTTAAGCCAGTCTCTTGCACAGGAAGTGGAGGCTCAGAGATGTATAGAAGGGCTGACAATTTTTGGGGTTATCATCATGAAACAGAGGCTTCAGAACAGAAAACTTGGGAGGTAGGTCCACCATGGGAAGGGTTAAATGGTAGGAAAGCAGTGGAAGGAAAAGTTAACTAGGGGCAGGAAAGGACAGATCAGTGTGGGGATAGCCAAATGAGAAAGAGAAGATGACCCAGAGGGCCTGCCTTGTGAACGATGATTCTGAATGACAGAATGGGAGGCTGACAATTCTTGCTGGCTCTGTTATTCATTTGTTTCTTCTTAGTGCCAGTAGAGGTACTGCATAGCATCAGTGTTGGTTTCAGACTGCTTCAAGCCTTAGCCCCCTGTTCACATGCTCTGAAGCTGCAATCATCAGAGCTCTTCAGTACAGCCTAGCCCTGGAGAAACTGAGCAGAATTATTAAAAACTGGCCAAAGTCCAGTATGGTCTGAGTTGGGATATTCCAAGAGCAAGTATATTTTCCAGACTCTGAAGGATTTCAAATCCCCATAGAGACTCTAGGAAAGAAAAAAGGAAACTCCTGCTCGCCTCCACAGAGCAAGAACCAGAGGAAGCTGAAGGGGATGGGATCTAGAACACAGGTGGAGGGATTCAAGGTGAAGAGGAGCAAGTCCTCTGGAATGGAAAGTAAAGAAAGCCAGTTCTCTGAATTTCAATTCACAGTGATCAATTTGCTGGAATTTACCAATTTCAAGTAAATAAAATTTTGTTTCTTTTAAAGTTATTTGTATAGTTTGCAACAACTTGCATGGTTGGGCAGATTTTAACTGCTTCTGGATTTCTACAAAGTGTCAGTTGACTCATTTGAAGTTTAGTGTAGCTCAATTTTAGTTTTAATTTGTTTGCAGATGTTTCACTGAAGTCATTTTGGCATGGCTGGCCAAAGTTCAGTGCATTCTAAGTTTTTCCTTACTTTGAATCTGTGACTTTTGGGAATAAGAACTTCTTGTGTGTTTTGCTCTGCAAGTGTTAAGCAATGACTCAAATGTAAAAAAATTTATAAACAATCATAGTGGAGGGATTCTATCTTCTAAAATATTTTCAATAATTTGCCTTTTTAAAAACTTCTTTTTGTTCATTACAATTTTATAGATATGTGCTGAAATATGACCATACTGTGTTCTCATATGAATTGGTAGATGGTATTAATAGTTACTATAAGTGATAAAATTAATTATATAAATTCTATTATAAACTCATTAGTTCAAGATAGTTATTCTAAGATATCATGATGACCATTGATAAATGGGCATCATGCAATAGTGACATCTAAGAAACATTTGTAGGATTTCTTCCAGTTCCATTCATATCACAATAGGAAGACTGTACTTCAGAAGAATCTCTGTGTATCTTTATCCTTGAGTATATAGATGTTATTACCTCTAAATAGTTTTTACTTTGATTTTATCTTTTAAGTTTAAGTAGTTTTATTGCAGTATGATTTATATGTCATAAAGCTCATCTTTTTAAAGTATGTAATTCACAGTTGTTTTTAGTATATTCACAGAGTTGTTTAGTATATTCACAGTGATTTAGTAATCATCACCATATATTCCAGAGTATTTTCATTGTCCCAAATGAAACCCTGTACCTACTAGGAGTTGCTCCCCATTCTTTCCTCTCCTCAACCCCAAGCAACCAATAATTTCTTTTCTATATTTGTGGATTTGCTTATTCTGGGTATTTCCTATAAATAGAACTATACAATATGTAGTCTTTTGTGTATGGCTTCGTTCACTTAGCATGTTTTCAAGGTTCATCTATATTTTAGCATGTATCAGCTCTTCATTTCTTTTTATGACTGAATAGTATTCCATTGTATGGGCATATCATATTTTCTTTATTCACTCATCATTTGGTAAACATTTGGATTTCTTCCTCTTTTTGGCTATTAAGAATAATGGTATGATAATTTTCATATACAAGTTTGGTGTGTACATAGCTTTTCAGTTCCCTTGGGTATATACCTAGGAGTGAATTGCTGGTATGGCATGTATTGAAGACTAAATGGTTAACATTTTGAGGAAGTATTTGAGGAAATGTTGCCAAACTTTTCTACAGCAGCTGCACCACTTTAGATTTCCACTAAGAGTATGTGAGGATTCCAATTTCTTTACATCCTCTCCAACACTTATTATTGTTCATCTTTTTTATTATAATCATCCTAGTGGGTGTGAAGTGGTATCTCTATTGTGGTTTTGATTTGCATTTCTTTAATGACTAATGATTTTCAGCATCTTTTTGTATGCCTATTGGCTATTTGTATGTCTTCTGTGGATTCTTTCAAATTTTCCTCTGTCTTTGATTTTCTGTCATTTATTTCTCTGTAATTTAAATAGTCTGTAGTTTTCTAGGAGCAGGCGCATATTTTTTTTTTTTTCAGTATTTATCCTGCTTGGTGGTCTCGGAGTTTTCTGGATCTGTGCTTTGGTGTCTGCCATTAATCCCATAAAGTTCTCAGCCATTATTACTTTAAATATTTCCTCTGCTCCTTTTTCTCTTTCTTTTTCTCTGGTATTCCCTTTATACATAATTTCTTATTGTTCCAGTTCTTGTTATTTTTGTTATTGTCCCATGGTTCTTGAATATTCTTTTCTTTTTACCCCCACTCTTTTTTCTCTTTACTTTTCAGTTTGGGAAGTTTGTACAAAACATCTTCAAGCTCATTGATTCTTCCCTTGACTGTGTCTAGGTTACTAAGAAGCCCATCAAAGGCATTCTTCATTTCCATTATGATGTTTTAAATTATAGCATTTCCTTTCCGCTTTCTCTCAGAGTTTCCTTCTCTTTGCTTACATCATTCATTTCTTTTTTCATGCTGTCCTCTTTTTCCATTAGGCTCCTTAACACATATAACACCTATAACAACTATAGTTATTGAAAATTTCCATAATAACAAAATCTGTGCCATATTGAATGTAGTTCTGATGCTTGCTTTGTCTTTTCAAATTTTGTTGCCTTTTATCATGCCTTGTAATTTTTTTGTTGAAACTGGACATGGTGTAGAAGGAAATGAGGTAGATAGGTCTTTCATGTGAGATTTTTATGTTTATGTTTATTGGCTAGGAGTTAGGCAGTGTTTACCATGTGCTATAGCTATGGTATTGGAGGTTAGAATTTTCTCTAGTGCTCTTGTTTTTGTCTTTCCTTTTGTCTTTGGGTTTCCCTAGAGACTTCTTCTTAAATAGGGCCTGAGGCTTGTAGTTTCTTTTTTTAGCTCTGATTCCTGTTATTATAGAGGAGCTGTACTGATAAGGTGGAGGGGAAGAACTATTCTGCAGTCCTTTTAATGAGCTTCTGTCTTTGTGCTGTGACTTTCACAAGTGCCTCTTAGCTTTTCTTCCCCACTTTCCACCTCAGCCTTAGGACAGGAAGGCTAGAAATAGCTGAAGTTGGATATTTCCCTTCCTCCATGTCAGTTAGGCTTTGGTATACCCAAGTTGGTTAGGCTCCAAGAAAATAGTTTCCCTGGAGAGCAAGAGTGGTAAGGAGGATGGAGAGACAGCTCTGTGCATCTTTCAGATTGGTTATGTTTTCTGTCTTCCTGCTGGAAGCATGAGAAAATTCTGTCTGATCTTCACAATGAGAACCTGATGGGGCTCCTAATTCTTGTCAAATGAAAAAGTGGATATATATCTTCTTTAGGGAAATATCTGTTCTAATATTTTCTCCATTTTAAAATTGCGTTATCTTTTTATTTTTGGATTGGTGAGAATTCTTGATAGATTCTGGGTACAAGATCCTTATCAAATATACAATTTTCTCCCATTCTGTGTATTGTCTTTTCCTTTTCTTAATGGTGTGCTTTGGATCATGACAGTCTTACATTTTGATGAAGTCTAATTTTCCTTTTGTTGTGTATGCTTTTGACATCGATCTCAGAAACCATTGTCTAATCCAAGGACAAGTTTACATCTATGTTTTCTTCTAATAGTTTTATAGTTTTAGCTCTTATATTCGGGTCTACAATCCATTTGGATTAGTTTTCATATGTGGTGTTATGTAGTGGTCCAACTTTATTCTTTTACATATAAATATCTAGTCCTAGCATCATTTGTTGGAAAGACTTATCTTTTTTCATTTAATTTTCTTGCCATCCTTGCCAAAAAAAAAAAAAAATCGATCCTAAATGTAGTTCTGGCCTCAGTTCTATTCCATTGAACTATATTCTTATGCCAGTACCACACAGAATTGATTACATTGTAGAATTTTTAAAATCATGAGGTAAAGTCCCCCAGCTTTCTTCTCTTTCAAGCTGATTTTAGCTATTCTGAGTTCCTTAAATCAGTTTGAGGAGTATTTGGATCTTAGAAATGTTACATCTTCAAATTCATGAATATGTGATATCTCTACATTTATTTAGGCATTTTTAGATTTCTCTCAATGTTTTGTAGTTTTCAGTGTATAAGTCTTATACTTCTTTTGTTAAGTCTATTTCTAAACATTTTTCTTTTCAATGGTATTGTAAACAGAATTGTTTTCTTAATTTATATTTAGTTGTTCCTCAATAGTGCATAGAAACATAACTGATTTTTGTATACAATTAATTTTTGTATACCAATCTTGTGTTTTATAACCTTGCTCTACTCATTTATTAGTTTTAATTTTTTTGGTGGATTCCTTGGTAATTTGTCTATATAAGATCATGTTATTGCAAATGCAGGTAGTTTTACTTCTTCCTTTCCAATACAGATATCTTCTATTTCTTTTTCTTGTCTACTTACTCTGGTGGAACCTCCAGTGCAATGTTGAATAGAATAAGAATAGACATTCTTGTCCTGTTCCTGGTTTTAGAGAGTAAGTATCCAGTCTTTTCCTTTATTTTTTTTAAAGATTTGTTTATTTGAAAAAGAGAGAGAGGGAGAGAGAATGAATGGGAGGGGCAGAAGGGGAGGGGGAGAGAAACCCAAGCAGACTCTGTGTTGAGCATGGAGCCCAACAGAGGGCCTGACCCCTTGACTCCAAGATCATGACTGAAACCAAACTCAGAGCCCAACCCACTGTGCCATCCCAGATGCCCCGTATCCAGTCTTTTAATATTAAGTATGATGTAAGCTGTGAATTTTTCATACCTGTTCTTATGTTGAGAAAATTCCCTTTATTCCTAGTTTATTGAATGTTTTTATAATGAAAATGCATCAGATTTTGTCTAATGCTTTTTGTGTGTCCACTAAAATAACTATGTGATTTTGTTTTCTATATTATTGATATATGTTGTATTACATTACTTGCTTTGAGAATGGCAAATCAACCTTATATTCTGGGAAAAACACCACTTGGTAATAGTGTATGGTTCTTTTTCTGTGTTGTTGGACACAGTTTGCTAATACTTTGTTGAGGAATTTTGCATCCAACTTTTTTAAAAAAATATTTTATTTATTTATTTGACAGAGAGAAACACAGCAAGAGAGGGAACACAAGCAGGGGGAGTGAGAGAGGGAGAAGGAGGCCTCCCGCCGAGCAGGGAGCCCGATGTGGGACTCAATCCCCGGTCTCTGGGATCATGACCTGAGCCGAAGGCAGTTGCTTAACCAACTGAGCCACCCAGGTGCCCCTGCATCCAACTTCTTAAGGGATATTGATGTGTGTGTGTGTGTGTGTGTGTGTGTGTGTGTGTGTGTGTGTATTTGGTGAGGTCTTTCTGTGGTTTTAGTATCAGGGATAATATTGGCCTAGATAATATTGAGTTAGAAAGTGCTGTTTTTAACTGTCTTAATTCATAGGTTGGTTTATCAGCTTGACCAAATGAGTATTATCTACTTGTTTTAGGTATCTGAATCCTAAGTGTCTGATATGAGTACCACACAAAAGTGACATTCAACAGAGTTTGATTGAAATCTGGTACAGCTCTAATAAAAAGACTTTGGTAAAACTAAAAGTAAGCTAAGCTGAACTGAAACTTTAAAGAAGAGACATAATTCACAAAGCTATTGAAACTTTCTGTAACACAATTTCTATAAATTTTGAAAATTATTGAGAAAAACACATTTTTGGTGAATTGATAATTTTATCAAATTGGATTTTGGTGTCAAACTGCAAGTTCAATAATTTTGAAAAATTTGATGAACTAACTTTTGGGTTGTTTGGTTGTTGGATGAATTGTCTTCTGTAAATAAATTTTCAACTAATTGCCTAGTGCCTAGATGCAGATAAAGGTCAGGAGGGTAGGAAATTGAGAAGACCATGCCTGCAGCTTCCATTTATTTTTTCAATAAATATGAGGTGAAGTTAAGTGCTGCTAGTAAGAAATGAAGATTATATAAAGAGTTTTAGAAAAGCAGAGAAAATTTGTAGGTGTCAAAGAGATGACAGGATTGAGCAGTCCAGGTTTGGTGAGTTGTGTGCAGGGTCCAGCTCTGTTGGTTCCAGTCCCAATAGCTGTATAATATTTTTTCCTAATAGGTCTCAGTGGTGAGAACACAGGAGAAGAAAATCTGGGATTAGTAGGTTGGTAGGTGAGAAAGACATGGGGTTGTATAGCAATTGTCATGAGAACAGATGAAGTATTGGATAATGACATCAGCCTGGGTTGAAAAGGAAGAAAGTCCTGTCACACAAAGGAAGAGAGTACTCAAAGGACTAGAATTACAAGGTGTTGGAAGTTTGATATGTGCACAAAGGGATAAGAGAGGCAGAGGCAAGAAGCTGGATTTAGAGAGTGAGTGTCCAGACAGTAAAATATCAGGGGTAAAGTAGATGTGGTCATGAAAGGGTCAAAGACCGGGTAGAGAGAGCTGTCTGGAAGGATGCATTTCAGGAGAGAACAATGAAGAACTATAGGGTCAGATTCTTAGATGGAGCATCCAAATGGAGAGAATGGTAGTAGGTCTTGGGATGGTGAGTAAGAATCTGGACCTAAGACTTCACTGAATACATGAGTGATCAGAGCTGTCTTCCTCCTTCTTTCCCCCCAATCAGCCCAGCATGAATGACCCAGCCTGTTATAAAAAAGGGTGGGGAGTAGCTGGTTATCAGTGTTTGCAGAACTCCTCCAGAGATGCTTTTGACCAGAATTCTTATTTACTTTTATCTCTGCTAGTTCCATGTTGACTCCTGAGTCCTGTTTGCATTCATGATATTCTGTCTGCTCTAGCCCATCATGGTAGGTCCCTGACTGACTAAATTTAATAATTCATTTGTACTAGCATCTTTTCTCCTCAAAGGCAGACGTGGTCAAACTGCAAGCTTGCCAACTGACTTGCTGTAGGTTGTTGGGTCAGCAGGTACTGTAGGCATGCCTTTGTGCTTGGCCAAGACCATCAGAAAACCATCTTTGAGTCTCAAAAGAGAAAGAGCTTTCAATAAAGGTAGAAGAGCCAAGGAAGCCACAATGGGGAATGAGAAAGTTCTCTCCTTCCCTCTTTGCCCTCAACCCATGATTTTTAACTCTTTTATCAATTTATATATATCTTTATGTGTCACCATACCTAAGACTTGGCAAAAGTACTTGTTGCCATAAAATTGTCTTAGTCTGTTCAGACTCCTATAATAAAGTACCACAGACTAGGTAGTTTTTAAACAACAGAAATTTATTTCACAGTTCTGGAGGCTGGGAAGTCCAAGATCTAGGTTCTACCACAGTCAAGTTCTGGTGAAGACCCTCTTCCTTGTTCATAGCTGGTGCATTTTCAGTCTGTTCTCACGTGGCGGAAAGAGCAAGGGATCTCTGGGGGTCTTTTTATAAGAACACTAATCTCATTCATAAGGGCTTCACCATAACCTAAGCACCTCTCAGAGGCTCCATCTCCTAATAGCACCATATTAGGCATTAGGATTTCAAAACACAACTTTTGGGGGGCACATTTAGACCATACCAAGAAATGAATATACAAACTTTGCTTTTAAAATCTGCTTTCTTCCCAAGTTGCTGGTATATCTCTACCCTGTTTTCTCTTTTCGTTGTCACACTTCGCAAGTTGTCTTTAGGGTTTTTGCTTTTGCCTCTCTCAAGAGACTACTCAGAGGTCAATAGTGTACACCCTAATTTCCTAGTTCAATGGCCAAAGATAGTCATTAGTCCATTATTCTGGAGCCCAGCCAACATTAGATTTTGAGAATATAAAAATTATCTAGTGTCTGCCCCCAAGAACTCAGTGTACCGAGGGAGATAGACACAAATGGATATTTTTGGCACCATCTTTCCCTGGATTTTAGCACACCAATGTTCTGGTTGTAGTCCTTCTTACCACTCTCCTTATATGGTTTCTCTCTCTCTGTCCTGCCTTTGAATGTCATCTTTCCCTTAGGTCTTCTTACTTTCTTCTCTATTTTTTAAAAAGATTTTATTTATTTGACAGAGAGAGAGAGAGAGAGAGAGAGAGAGAGAGAGAGAGAGAGATTACAAGTAGGCAGAGATGCAGGCAGAGAGAGAGGAGGAAGCAGGCTCTCTGCTGAGCAGAGCCCGATGCGGGCCTTGATCCCAGGACCCCGAGATCACGACCTGAGCTGAAGGCAGAGGCTTAACCCACTGAGCCACCCAGGCACCCTTACTCTATTTTTCTCAAATATTTATTTATGTATTTGAGAGAGAGAGGGAGAGAGAAAGCAGGGGGAGTGGTAGAGGGAGAGCCATCTCCAGTAGACTGCCCACTGAATGTGGAACCTGAGGAGGGGCTCAATGTGGGGCTCAATCTCATGATCCAGAGATCATGACCTGAGCTGAAACCAAGAGTCAGATGCTTAACTGACTGAGCCACCCAGGCGCACCTCTCCTAGGCCTTCTTTTTCTCTTACTATTTTTTGGCCAGGAAATCTCATCTGGAGTAATTGCTTCCACTCTCATGTATGTAGGTGATTCTCACATGTGTATTGTTAGCTTACACATATCCTCTGATCTCCAGAATAACTGTTTACAAGAGAGCTCCTTAACATAAATAGGTCTATAATGAAGTTCAGCCAATGATCTCAAATCTACTTTTCCTCTGCTATCCTTGTTCTGTGTGAATGTAATTACTCCACCCAGTTGCCCAGGTAGAAATCCGGTGTCATCCTGACTCTTACCCTCTTTACCTCGTGTAATCACACACAATGTCTAGTCTGTTCTCTCTTCTAAAGCTGTCTGGTCTGTCAGCTTCTCTCCATCTCTGCTGCCTCTAGCCTCATCTAGTCTTCCATCAGTCCCTCTGGATTCCTTAACTAATCTCCTATTTGGTTTCCTTGCTTCTAGTCTTGCCCCTCTAACCCATCTTCCACTCTGATGCACAAATGATCTTTCTGAAATGTAAATCTGATCCCTTTTTTCCCCATTTGAAAATCCTTTAGTGGCTTTCCCTGGTCTTCAGTATAAAAACTAAGCACTTTATCATGTCTTACAGGGCCCTTTGTAACCTGATCTTGCTTGGCTTTCCTGCTTCATTTCCTCCACTTCTTCCTCAAATACTAAATCCCAACTGTACCAAATTACTTACTTGGAGTCTCTCAACCAATCCATGTTGTTTCATAATTCAGAGTCCTTATACCTGCAGATCTTGCTGCCTGTAATAACCTCCCAGCTGACTTCTCTCCCTCATGCTTAATGAATATCTATTCATTCTTTAAAATTTAGCCCTTGCATTGTTTCCTCTGAAAAGTTCCATACTCACCTTCTTTCTTAGTACTCAGTATGCCTATGTGCATCGTCTTCATAATACCTGTCTTACTTATGTTATACTTGTTTATGATCTTGTCCCTCCAATTGGCCTGTAGGGTCCCTTATTTTCTATATTCCCACAGTGCTTTGAAAGGAGAAAGCTTATGCTTGCTAAATGGATTTGATAATTATTTTTTGAGTGATTACAATTCACAAAGAAGACACTGTACCAGGTACTGTGTTGAATTCTGCAAGTTTTCTTGCCTCTCTTAAGGGCAACTTCTCAGTCTTCTTCATAACTTCTGTATCCTGTCTGTCCCACAGTGTATGATCTCAGCCTTCTTTCCTTCTACGTATACACTCTGAGTCACCCCATCCATTTCCTTAGCTTTAATTGCCAACAACTTCCCAAATTTGTTCTCCCAGTGAAGAACTCTTGCCCAAGTTCCAGATGCTCTCAGGCATCTCAAACTCAGCACAGACAAAAACTAAACTATTTTTTTCCTTCTGGGACAAAAGAAAAAGGTAACTGTAAGAAGAATTCCGAGGTCATATTAAGGAAAAGCAAATAGATATTAAGTCAGAACAATGGCAGAAAGTTTTCAGTGATATCTCTAGGTACAGCTTTTGTATTTTGTATTTCTTCTTGTAGTGAATAGCAGTAAAACTTTAATGCTGTGCTTCTTATGCTGGGCTACACTTATATCAGGGCATATGTGAAGCCACGGTGTAAACAAGCTCAGCTTCTCAAGCATTGATTTTGACAGAAAGCTTGTATGTGTGTAATTTACAATATTTACCTTATAGGAACGAAAACCATTTTTTTTTTTTTTACATTAAACATATATTATGGAACAGAGTGTAAAAATGTCAGAAAAGTTTAAACTTTTTTCTTCAAACTATAAGCACACAGACCATTTATATTAAGGCAGCTCAAATTTAACTACCAAATTCATGTCCCAAGGTCAGAGAGAAGCTATGATATGCCCACACATTTAAGGGCAGAGAGAGGAAAAGCCTAAGGGTACAGATATTACCCAGCAGTGAACAATGGACAATCAGCTTTGCAGGAAGTTCTTTTTCAGATGAAGTGGGAGGAAACCGGGGCAGGGAGGAATTACTGAGCTCAACCAAAATGCAGAGCTAGACTGACAGGCTTAGTACAACACTGATTCAGTCAACAGACCTTTATAGATGCCCATTTTGTCCCATGTTCTCTATTGTGTAGCACCAGAGTAAATTAGGTATGTCCCCCCACCCCCAAGGAGTTCACTGTCTAGTAATGGGTGCTGAATAATGTAATTGTGCCATTGCTACAATGAAGAACGTACAGAATTAAATTGGACCATTGGAAACATGCCTAGCTTCGCTTGGAGGAATTCAGAGAATACATCACAAAAGAGGCATCATTTTAGCCTTTGGCTAAAACTTGGAAAATGTATAGGTGTCTTCTGCCTGTAGGTTGGTTAGAAATAGGAAAGAGGAAATTGGAATATGAAATGTGTGGGAAATGAATCAGACACACACATTTTTTTAAATTAACATATAATGTATTGTTTCAGGGGTTTAGGTCTATTATTCATCAGTCTTAAACAATTCACAGCGCTCACCACAGCACATACCCTCCCCAACATCCATCACCCAGCCACCCCATCCGTCCAAGCCCCCTCTGCTCCTGCAACCCTCAGTTTGTTTCCTGAAATTAACAGTCTCTTATGGTTTGTCTCCTTCTCTGGTTTCGTCTTGTTTCTCAAATTCCTCATACCAGTGACATCATATGATATTTGTCTTTCTCTGATTTATTTTGCTTAGCATGATACCCTCTGGTTTCATTCACATCATTGCAAATGGCAGGATTTCAATTTTTGATGGCTGCATAATATTCCATTGTGTGTGTGTACACACATACACATCTTCTTTATCCATTCATCTGTTGGACATCTAGGCTCTTAGTGTAGTTTGGCTATTGTGGACACTGCTGGTATAAACATTAGGGTGCATGTGCCCCTGCGGATCACTACATTTTGTATCTTTGGGGAACCCAGTAGTGCAATTGCTGGGTTGTAGGGTAGCTCTATTTTTAACTTTTTGAGGAACCTCCATACTGTTTTCCAGAGTGGCTACACCAGCTTGTATTCCCACCAACAGTGTAGGAAGGTTCCCCTATTGTCTGCATTCTCGCCAACATCTTAGACACATTCTTTTCCCAGGCGCCCCTAGACACACACATTCTTGATGGTCCTTATAAGCATATAAACCCCTAGAGAGGATGGAGACCATTTCTTTAGTCTTGGTATACTCAGAAGTGTAGCTTAGCACTGTCACTGCACAGTACTATGTTTATTTGTTTTCTAAAACTCAGCTACAGAGATGAATGTCAAGGACATGTGGCTTACTCCTCCACACTTAATAAACATATACTGAGCACCTACTACGCATTAGGTCCTACGATAGGAATAGAGTTATCCAGAAGATTGAGTCCTAGTTCCTGGTTTTAGGAGATAAACTGAATGGAGTCAGTGAAGCCAACAGGCACTTGTAGGTCAGTGTGATGAATGCTGTGATAGGCATATGCCCAGAGGACTGTAAATGCCAACAGGGGGATACCTGGCCCTTTCTGGAGGGTTATGTGAAGTTTCAAGGTAGCCTAAAAGTGACTTCTGAGGAGAGAATCAAATGATAAGAGGCAATGTGACATAGGAGGCAAGCCACTAGAGGCAACCTCATGTACAAAGGTCTTTTATATTTAGAGAATAAGTAGTTTCCCATGACGGGTGGCAGTAAATAATGACAGAAGAGGCTAAGAGCTGGCTGGGCCATGCCACAGAATACCTTTGTCATGAGAAAAGTCTGGATCTTATCTAGCAAAGGCAACAGTTGAATCACTGTAATAATGGTTCAGGTCAGTGTTTTTCAAAGATCAGGTTGTAATCCATTATTAGTTAGTTGTAAAATTAGTGAATTGGGATTAGCATTTAAAAAAAGTAACTAGAAAAGAGTTGACAGTATTAGCATGTATCATATTAAGGTAAATAATGTGATGCTTTTGTTTCAATTACATATATGTGAATTGTGTTCTGATGTATTTTTTGATCTGTGGGTCATAGTAAATTTTTGAGAAACACTAAAGGTTCAATGGCACAAATTAATACCTCAGATTACTTTTGGCAGCAATTAACAGAAAACCCAGTGCAAGGGAGAATAATCACTAAAGACTATTACTACAGAGTTTCTTCTAGTTGTTCTGACCTGACATTTGCTGTCATCCTCAGACTAAATCCAGTTCCCCATAGCTCTCTGAACAACATGCTACTTTACTCTTATCCAGCTGAAGCGAGACCAGATTCTCATTGCTTCAAATTAGTTTTGGCCTGTCCATCCCTCAATCCATTAAGAGCAAGGGGATGGAAATACCAGAACTCCTTTAGACTAATGAATGTTTGGAAACCAATTGGTGCAGCTGTAGGGAACTATGATGTGATGTGGCAAATTCAATGCACTATGAAAAATACTGTAGCAGCACCCGGGTGTACAAAGTAATAAATTTAGGTGTGGTGATGGTCAGCGGAACCACCCAGATGCCAAAAGTCTGTGTAAGAGTTAGATAGGTGAAACAGGGAGTTTTCTGGATGGTCCTGTCTGCGTGAACAAAAGATAAGGGGAACTGTGCAAAGGTTAAAGTCAAAACAAGGACTTCCCTGCAGTTCCTAAGCATAAAATTAGAGGCAAAGGAAGTAAATGGAGTAGGGAATAGATGCCAAATCACCGAGTGGATCATGGTAAGGAACCTGGACTCTTTCCCCATACAGGAGGACGCAGTGGAGATCATCAAGCAGAGAATTAAGACATCAGATTTCTATTACTTCATCTGCAGTGTGGAGAGAGGCAAGTTAGGAGGCTTTTGCAGTAATCCAGGATAGAGATGTCTTGGATTTCAGGCTAGGGAGAGATGATTACAGATTGAAAGAGAACCAACAAGACTTGCTCATTTGACTGTACAGTGAGTGTAAGCAAGCAATGCCTGGCTTTTGCAGTTGTGTCTCCTTTGGATATTGGGCTTATATTGTGTCAGTGATTTGATGAAGCTGGAGTGTTATTTTTTTAAGGAAGTGGACATAGCTGTCTATCTTGCCGTAAAGAACCAGAGCCTAGACACAGAACCTTTTAAAGTAGAGCAGCAACTCCAGTGTATCTAGGTCCCTCCTATGGGGGTTTAGAATTTAAATAGGTGCTTAGATGGGTTTGAGGGCATAGTGCACCAAGGTGAAAAGTAACCATTTATAGGCCAGATTAGAAAACGGATACATTGCCTTGTGCTATCCCTGAGCCTCTAATAAACATTCTAGGACTTAATACTCTTTTATGGGCCAAAATATTAAAGATGCAGTGTCTCAGGAGGCCATTGTGGCAGCAGAAGTGGTGCCTTAGACTGTGAGCTCTTTGATGGCAAAGGTTGTTTCTTCTCTTCTCCAGATCCCTAGTATATAGTCTAGGGCCTGACATACACCACACACTTGATAAAGATTGTATCCCTAGTGACTAAAATGATGCTAGATACTAGCAGATGCTTATTAAGCATTTAAGGAACTGCTGAAAGCCCCAAAGGGAGGTCTGTTTCTGGGGACCAAGAGAAAAAACTTGAGAGTCGAGCCATAACCCACCTACAGTAATACTTAACAGATGTAGTTTTAATTTTAAAGAAAGTACTTTCTCTAAGAGTCAGGGATGACTCCCAAGATATCTAGCTGAGGTGAATGTTCACGCCAATAGGACAGGAAGGGGTGAATTTTGGGGTAGCACTAAGAATTGTAGGTTTAATGAATAAATGCTTTGAGTCTACTATATGTCACTCAAAATATGTCACAAGAGATTTCTGGCAATAGGGGGAAAGACAAATTAGAGGAAAAGAGATGGGAGAATCCTGTTGGGAGCAATCAATTTTAGACTCGAGCAGCTGCAGTGAAATAGAACAGAATAGCTCTGTCCCTGAAGCTAATATCTACCTGCTACACCAGTGACTCCTTCTACCCTCACCCTTACTTTCTGACAGTTATTGGGTTTAGCAGGTCAAACACATGCCAAAGTTCCAGCCTAAGATAAAATCTCTTCTTTTCACCGTACTAGAGATGAGGGAAGTGTTAGGCCTTTCTGCCAAGTGTTCAGGCAGGGATGGTAGTTCCAAGTCTTTTATGACTACTACCCTAGTCAAACCTGTGAGCCTGAAGAATGGGCAGCCTGGCTGGGCTAAGTCTGGCTTCACAGTAATCAGTGGATATCAAGCAGCTTCCTACTTCTCATATGCTCTGGCATTCTGAAGCCGGATTTCCCTTTTCGGAGTTCCCAGAGAAGACCAGTTTTGACAACAATAAAAACTTCCAGGAAATTCCCAGCACATTTAACTTCCTAACCCTCCTCCCACCTCAACCCTCTTTTTATTCCTCCACCCCACACTCTCACTCCAAAAGGGAAGGAGCTTATCCTTTACTGAATGCTTCCACCCCCTTAGCCATAAAGTGGTATATCTGAGTCCTCAGATCCTCTCCTCTGAGGTCTATGTGGGGCTGAGGGGAGCACATGAAGGTATATGGGATCCTGTCTAGAAACAGAGGAATAGTTATAGTGTTCCTTCAAGTGTTCTAAGGTACCAGATTATTATAGAAGACTTAATTCTAGATGTTCACTCTACTAGCCTATCAGGAAGGAAATCTTTAAGATTTCTCTAAATCTAATTCTCTAAAAATTCCCAGGGGCTCAGTCTCTATGTTGGATGTCAAAACTCAATCACCTTTGGAGGCCAGTTTGGAATTATAGGCTGTAAGCCCCATAAAAACTGGCATGAAGAAAAACAAAACTGCTAACCAAACAAACCCAGAGTAAGAGCCAGAAACAAAAGCAGTGAATTTACTAACCCACAGAGACTGAGCATTTGGATAGTTCTCATTCTCCAGAAATCCCAAGGGCAGACCCCCCCCCCCCATGTACATACATATATTCATACAAGTAATTTTATCTACTGCAGAGAGATGATTATCTGGCTCCCCAGAAGCTTCTTGTCTCCATTAAAACTGTCCATTAATAACTCTAACTCCAGTTCTTCTTAGAGATTCATGGATACTGATGAGCATGCCACACAACTTCTGGTCCCAGTTAAACACCTGGTGTTTGAGCTATGTGGGAGCCGTGGATGCTTGCTTTCTGGTCTTGCTGCAACCCTTGAAGCAGCTGGTTTAGAAGTGTAAGGTTGCTGTCTCTGCGAGGCAGGGGTAGGGGTGGGAGGCAATTCCCCTTATACTCGATCACTGCCATCTTGGCCCGATCCTGCTTATTCCGATTTGGGATCTGCAGCATTCTCGTGTAGCCCCCATTCTGATCTTGGTAACGAGGGGCCAGTACTTGAAACAGCTTTGGGATCAAGTCTTTCTCCTAAAGGGGGGGGAGTTATCCAGGAGAGAGCAGAGTCAGGCACCACTGGGGAGACACAGTTAACTTTCAGCACTTCCAAAAGTAGGGTCCAAACACATTCACACAAAACTCTCCCACGCCCTAATGTGGTAGAGTGAAAGGTACACAGAGGGGGTTACGGGCAATTGTGTAGGCTGACTCACATTAACATTCAACTAATTCAAGTCACAAGCTTCTACTTTAGTTCGCAATATTTGTCCACAAGTGAGTATCTTAGCTTAATTCTGCCCAATTCCCCCTTCCTGAAACAACCCCCTCCCCCACAGGGAGCAAAGGATCAGATGTGGAAGGGAGATAGGATTGCACTCACAGTAAGCCAGAAGTCAGCCATGCGCATGGCTTGTTCGTTGGTGTCTCCCAGCTTCCCATAGTCGATGAGCTGAGGGAACATAACATCACTGATCCAACCCGATCAAGAAAGGAGGAGCCAATCTTGCTTCTCGAATGCGGGATCGCAACCCATTCATTACACTAGCCAAGCATCCCTCTAATTCAGGCCAGCCCTAACTCCGCAGCTCTAACCTCTCGTCCACTTGAGGGGCCAACTCAGGGTACTAGGGGATTCAGACTTGGGGCAGGAATTGCCAGGGCTTTTCTCACTTGTCCCCCAAGCCCAGCAGAGAAGCCTGGAGGTGGACAGAAGGGTCCCGCCCCCAACTCATTCGCCTTGTGTAATTCCGCCTCTCACCTTCTCGGCATAGCCCCTCATTTCGTCCACGCGCGCCCATGACGCTTCGATGCGTTCGTGTCGCACCAGGCCTGTAAGCAAATTCCGCAACAGGTGGATACGGGACTCCGGACCAAGGCCCAGACGGCGGAATACGCGGCCGTGGGAGATGGCGGCTGCGACGGACAGCCGCATATTCCCTAGCGTCTCTCCGCCCCTGTGAGGCCGGAACTGGAAACGCGAAGGGAGAAGACGGCTTTGGGAGGACGCATGCGCCGTACCTAGGTGCGTGGTGAACGTGATTGCGCAACCTGGGGGAGGGTGGAGAGGAGGTGTTGGCTTCCTCCAGGGGAAGCGAGCTGGGCGCGCCTCAGTCACTCTCTGTCGGGCGGGGGAGCCAGGCGCCCCCTAGTGTGGAACGAAGCAGCCGTCGAATTTCTCTTAGGCTGCGTCAGTCATCTTGTGGCCTGTAGCGCGACGGGAAGCTCTGCCGCGGAGCCTGCAGGGAAAGTAAGTATCCGCCGGAAAAAGGCTTCTCGGAGAGGTCGGGGCGCTGTAGCCGGCGTCCCTGCCGGGTCCGAGCGCTGGCGAGCCTGAGCGTGTCCTTTTGTCACAAAATTATTTTCCGTAATAATGGGGAAATGAAACGGATAGCAGTGATGCTCGGAAAAGAAGCGCAGTTAACTGAACATTTTCTTTTGTTGAAGTACAGTTAGAAAGTACAGCAGTCAGAGGAAAAGTATGGGTTAATACTTTTTAATTACATCCGTGTATTTTTTGAAAAGGTGAGATACCTGTATATTTGTGTTAATGTGCAGTAGCGTTCTAGTTTCTGTTTGAGTCTTAATGTCTGCAAATTAAAATTTGCAATCACTTTGTCAAAATTACTCCTTGTGGGTTGAGTTGCGTCTTACCTTGCTCCCACCCAAAGGTAGGTGAAGCCCAAACCCCTCCCAGACTCCACCGCACTCCCCTCAGAATATGACCTTATTTGGAAATAGGGTGCTTGCAGTTGCAATTAATTATTAAGATGAGGTCATATTGGAGTAAAGTGGGCATCTAATCCAATTGACTTGTGTCCTCAAAAAAAAAAAAACAACACAAAAAGCAAACAAAAAACCACAAGTGGAGAGACAGACACACATACACAGTGAAGACGACCATGTGAAGGCTAGAGACATACAGGGAGAATGCCATCTAACCACGAAGTCAGAGATCCCAGTTAGGCAGTTGGGACCAAGGATCTCCAAGGATTTCTGGCAAACACCTGAAACTAAGGTAAAGACATGGAACAAAATTTTCCCTAGATCCTTGAATTCATGGCCCAGCTGTCACATTGATTTTGGACTTCGAGCCTTCAGGACTATGAGGCAATAAATTGTAAACCAGTGTATTAGTCTCCGAGGCCTTTAGGAGACTAACAACATATTCATGTTCAGTAGATAGCACACTTAGATTTGTCACTGTGTCCTCGCTCATAGGTGACCAGAGAACAGTTTTTGTTAATTTTGAAAAGTTTCATTTGTCTGAAGTAGTTAGGAAAAGTCTTAAGCATATGGATATGTTGGCATAGATTTATACAAATCCTGTTTCACAATAAATTCCAGAAATTGCAATATTGTCTGTGTCTTATTTCTTTGGGATCAATTCTTGCAGCTTTCAGGATTTCTACAATTGAAAATTCATCATAAATTCCTAGTGGTAAAATCTTGTGAAGAAATTTTCTTCTGCATCAGTCAAGAGAAGATGAGCTGATACATCATTTGATGCATTGCTTTAGAAGAAATGTCCACTTTGTGAAAATGTACAGCATCAAACATTGTCCTTTATTACTTTTGTCCATGAAAGCTATCATCTCTTGTCTCTTCTAGCAGTCCTCCACCTCAAATTTTGATTCTTTTTTTCTGTCAATTTCCTTACCTTTTGTTTTTGTATAGTTAATAGCTTTCTCCAGTTTCTGTGAGGTAGTTTCATGGAATAATTTTAAATCTTGGTGTTTTACTGTGTGTTCTTCAAGGCTTATTCTGGTGGTTTGCAGATATTTTTGTGTCTGGCCTCATCTGATACATTACCTTAATTAAAAAAAATAATTTGGAAAAAAAACTCTTGTGCAACTAAAATTGTTTATTTTAAATTTACTGTTTTAAAAGTAGGGCTATGTTCTGCTAGAAGGGTTAGAGTCCAAAATGCCCCAGAAGTGGATTTGGAAGATCATAAATTTTATGAATTTACTGTGAAAAGTAACATATGTGGCCAAATTTGACCATGTAATTGATAGGTCCTCAAATTAACTTTCATGTAGAATAAAATATTTGTTAGTGAATTACTTTAAACAGTGATAATTTGAAGCTTACATAGATATTATTATAATTTAGCATAACAAGCATAACAACTGGAATTTAAACCTCAAAAAGATTTTTATGTGAGGGTTATTGTATCACTAACACTGTTTAGCATTGTTGTGTAAAGTGATAAAAATCAGGGTGACTTTTAGTTAGTTTTATTACCTTTTTTTTAAAAAAGATTTTATTTATTTATTTGAGAGAAAGTACATTTTGGGGGAAGGGGCAGAGGGAGAAGGGAGAAGTAGACTCCTTGTTGAGTAGGGAGACAGACCTGGAGGTGGACCCCAGGGTCCTGGGTCAAGACCTGAGCTGAAGGCAGACGCTTAACTGACTGAGCCACCTGGGCGCCCGTAGTTTTATTACTATTTTAAAATTATTAAAAAAAAAATTTTTTTTAAAAAGATTCCATTTATTTATTTGACAGAGAGAAATACAGCTAGAGAGGGAACACAAGCAGGGGGAGTGAGAGAAGGAGAAGCTGGCTTCCCACGGAGCAGGGAGCCCTGGTGTGGGGCTGGACACGGGGCTCGAGGGAGGGCTAGATCCTG
>PITA01027386.1:0-21010 GCA_004023965.1 Spilogale gracilis | reverse complement strand
TTTTTTTTTTTTTTTTTTTTTTTTTTTTTTTTTTTTTTTTTTTTTTTTTTTTTTTTTTTTTTTTTTTTTTTTTTTTTTTTTTTTTTTTTTTTTTTTTTTTTTTTTTTTTTTTTTTTTTTTTTTTTTTTTTTTTTTTTTTTTTAGATCTATTCTGTCACCCTGTGTCTTTTGATTGGAGTGTTTACTCCATTTACCTTCAAAGTAATTATTAATAGATATGTATTTACTATCATTTTATTATTTGTTTTGTGGTTGTTTCTCAAGATTTTCTCTGATCCTTTCTTGTATTTCTCTCCATGTTTTGCTGATTTACTTTAGTGATATATTTGAGTTTCTTGCTTTTTATTCTTTACATATTTATTAGTGTTTTTTGATATATGGTTATCATTATGCTTGTATGTAATATCTTCTGCATATCACAGATGATGTTAAATTGGTTGTTTAAGCTTGAACCTATTCCTCACTCCTTTCTCCCCACATTTGAAGTATTTTTGAATATATTGTATCATTTTATTTTTGTGAGTTCTTTGGTTTTTTTACAGGAATATTCCTTTTCACTGCTTTTGTGTTTCCTACCTGCTGTCACTTTTGGTCTCTCCTTTCCGCTCAGAGAGTCCCCTAAGGAGGGCCCATATTGCATGGAGCACTAGGTGGTGCATAAAGAATCTTGGAACACTGAAAAAATAAAAATAAAATAAAATTTAAAATAAAAAATATTTCTTGCTGGTCTGGTTTACTAATCATTGAATTTCTTTAGTTTTTGTTTGAGAAACTCTTCTATTCTGAATGATATCCTTGCTGGATAGGATCTTCTTGTATGCAGGTTTTCCCCATTCAACTCTTTGAATATATTTTGTCATTCCTTCTGGCTTACAAAATTTCTGTTGAAAATCTCCTGTTAGCCTTAGGGGTTTTCCATTATAAGTTACTATCATCTTTTAACTTACTGCTTTAAATTTTTTTTTTCTTCATCACTATATTTTGCCAACCTAATTATAATATATCTGGTATGGGTCTGCTTTTGTTAGTTTTGATAGGAGTTCTCTGTGCCTCCTGGATCTGAATATGTTTCCTTCCCCAGATTAAGGAAGTTTTGGTTATTATTATTATTATTATTATTTAATCTTCTGTCCCTTTCTCTCTCTCTTCTTCTTCTTATGAGACTCTTATAATATGAAAGTTAGTACATTTGATGGAGTCACTGAGTTCCCTAAGTCTCTTCTTGTTTTGCATAATTCTTTTTTTTCTCTATTGTTCAGCTTGATTACTCATTTCCATGACTCAGTCTTCTAGGTCATTAGTTCATTCCTCTGCTTCTTCTATCCTGCTGTTCATTCCATCAAGCATGTTTCTCATTTCATTTTTTGAGCCCTTTAGCTCTGCTGCTATTGGGTCAAGGGTTTCACTCATGTCTTCTACTCTTAAGTCCAGGGGTATCCTTATGATCATTCCTTTAAATTCTTTGTCAGTCATGGTGCTTATATCTGTTTCATTTAGATCTTGGGCCATGGCCTTGCTCTTTCCTTTCATTTGGGATAAATTTGTCCCCTTATTTTGTCTGTCTCTGGGTCTGCATCTCTGTGTTAAGAAAGCCAGCTGTGTCTTCTGCTCTTGAAAGTAGTGGCTTCATGAAGAAGAGGTCCTGGAGTGCCTGGCAGTACAGCGTCCCCTCTTCCCCAGAACCTGCTGCACATGCCCCGCTGTTGTGTCTGCATAACTTTTTGTTTCAGCACTGTTGTCTTCGCTGACTCTCTGCCTGTTGTGGGCCGTGATTGTTCTATGTGGTGCTAGTGGGACCCAGGCAGGCCAGCTCTGCGGGGATGCACCCTCTTGGGAACTTGGGAGCGTGGAAGTGGTTTTAGCAACATATGTGCTGGGCCACTAGTCCTGTACCAGACCCCCCGAAAGTGCTGTGGTGGTTGGGGACTGTGTGCTGGTGTGGCTGGGTGTGTATGGGGAGGCTGTGGTAGTGGTGGCTCAGTGTAGCCATGCACCTGCTGGCTGGGTGGGACATGTCCAGAGTTTTAACAAAATTTGTTCTGAGGCCAGGATGAAGGCCAGAGGGCTTGGAGTGGGAGAGTCCTGAAGACGAACTTGTTGGTGTGGTGCCCTGTTAACAGGTCAGGAAACAGATGTCTGTACCCCCACCCACTACCCCCACCCCTGGGCCCTGTGTTGAGGCTGGGGGTAGAGGAGAAAAATGGTGCCTGCCAGCTCCCTCGATCTCAGAGCAGTCTCCTAAGATGCTCTGAAATCAGCGTGAACAGATCTGCCTCTGGTTTGCCCCCCGGGCCTGTATAAAGGCAACTTTTATATCGCCTCTCTGCACAGGCTGCTGTCTTTTTATGTGCTGACTCAGCTGACTTAAAGCCCAGGCTCCAAATTCCACTGGTTTTACAAACTAGGGGAATTCAGCCTCCAGTTTACTGAGATTAGTCTTCCCTGTGTGAGCTCCCTGGTGTGTGGGCCTGTTTCTCTGCCTTCTGCACATGCCCAGCTCTCTTCCTCCTGTGGGCAGCTTCCCTCTGCCTTTCTGACCTTCCTAATCTTCCAGGTACAGCTTCTTCTCCCTAGTTAGTGGTGGGAGTTTGTTGGGCCAGCCTCTAGATTGCTCTCTCTGATTGGTTGACTTGGATGTGGATGATACCTAGCTGCAAATGTGGGGCAGGGTGAGCTCGGGGGCCTCCATCTTCTGCCATCTTCCCAAGCCCCTTCCTTCTCCAGTTGCTTTGATGTCTTAAAATGTGGTTCTGCTGCGTGTTACAGGCAAACAATGAACCAGGGAGCACTACAGCAAAATCTAAGGTGTACTGTATGATGACTAGCATTAACATAATAACAAAAAAAAGGCTCCTGAAAAATTAAAGAAGACGTGTTGTTTGCATAATATGAACTGTACTATTCTAGGTGCTGTAATAACACAAGATAAGTGACATGGATTGAGTACTTATCATATATTAGGCCCCTGGATGAGTGCTTTCCATGGAGTATTTATACCTCAAAACAACCCTCTGTTCTACATAAAATGATGGAAATTTCTAGGAAATAAAATTAACTCACCCATGGTATCCAAATATAAACAGAGCAGGTAAAATAAAGTTCATATTTGAGGTATACAGAGGCAGGTGGAGCGCTCAGAACTACCCTATCGGAGAAAAAGTGGAAGAAAGTGGACTTGCCTATGCTGAGCTTGGGGGAGACAGGAGAACTCTTTGAAATACTTCAAGAACTGTCATGCAGGTGAGGATGTAATCATATTGCAAATGACCCCAAAGGGAGGGACCTGATGATTCCTAGGTTGTTACCTCCTGCCAAAATTTCTTTTCTGAACACCAGTGTCATAAATCTACCTACCTTCTGGACACATCCATTTGCATATCTCATAGGCATTTCAAACTTAACACAGCCAAAGCTCATTTTGGTTTCTTTGAAACTTGTTCCATCCTTTGGGGAATAAGTTCATGGAGTAAATGGAATTGACATCTATCTGGTTTTTCATAAGAACTTAGGGCTCTCTCCTTCACCTTGGGCATCTAACTGGTCACTCCAAACTCCTTGTATATTGTAAAACCATTCCTTGTTCATTTCTCTGTCTATGGCTTTGCAACAAAACAGCTTAAAACCTTTATTAGCTCTGGACATCTGGGTCACTCGGTCAGTTAAGCGGCTGCCTTTGGCTCAGGTCATGATCCCAGGTCCTGGGATCAAGCCCCACATCAGGCTCTTTGCTTAGAGGGGAGCCTTCTTCTTCCCTGCCTGTTCTTCCCCCTGCTTGTGCTTGCTCTCTCTATCTCTCTCTCTTGCTCACTTTCTCTGCATCAAATACATAAATAAAATCTAAAATAAACAAAAACATATATTAGCTCTGTTTCTGTGGAGAAGGATCTAGGAGTATTGGGTCCTCAGGCTCCATGGTCTCTCATGACATTATAATCAAATTATCAGTGAGGGCTGACAACGTGTAGACTCAACTGGAGGAAAATCCAATTCCAAGTTCACTCATGTGTTTGTTGGTTGGACTTGGTCCTCTGCTGGGTATTGTTTGGAAGTCTCTCAATTTCTTGCCATGTAGGTCTCCCCATTAGGGAAGCTCATATTATGACACCTGCCTGTCTTTAGAGTGTGTGAGAACATAGAGAAGGCAAGGGAGATGGGAGGGAGTCTTTTATTTTTATTTTTTTTTTTAGATTTTATTTATGCATTTGAGGGAGAGAACACATGCGTGAGAGAGAGCACAAGCATGGTGGGAAGGGCAGAGGTAAAGAGAGAAGCAGACTCCTTGCTTGTAGGGAGTATGACATGGGGCTCAATCCCAGGGCCCTGGGATCATGACCTAAGCCAAAGGGAAATGCTTAACTGACTGAGCCACCCAGGTGTCCTGGAAGAGGGTATCTCTATAACTTAATCTCAAGAGTGACATCCAGTAACTTTTGCTGCAGTGTATTTGTTAGAAATGAGTCCTTAGGTCCAACCCACATTCAAATGGGGGAGTTGCATGACTACCAAATGCCTGAACACGAGGCAGCTAGGATCACTGCAAGCCTCGTTAGCAACTGCCCACGACAACATTCTATTAATTACTTTGCTCTAAGTGCTCTTGGTCACTGTGTTCCATTCTCCCAGCTGTAATAACTTGGGCCATTCCTGTCCACCTCTACTGCCCCTTTCCCGGTCCATTACCATCTTTCACCTGGACAGATGCAAAAGCCTCCCAGCTGCTTTTTTTTACCTTGCCTTCCCTTTCCCATCCTTATCATATTTCTGGTTTTGTGGATGAGGCAAGAATGGTGGTGATGGTATGTGGGGAACAGTAGAAGGAGCACAGATCCATTTGTAGAGCGGTTGCAGTCCGGTTAAATAGTGGGCTGCAGAGGTTCGTTCTGGAGTGACAGCAGTGGGGGCAGGGAAGGGCAGGGAGCAAGGAGGGCCCAAGCTTATATGAGAAGCCAGGGATCCCAGTTCCTGGAACAGGGGCTTGGAATACAGGTCAAAAGCAGAAGGCAGGGTTCTGAATAGGGCTGCTGAATGATAGATGAGGGGTTTCGGCTGGAGAGTGTGGGCCCCATAGCTGCATTGTGAGAGTGCCCTTCCTGTGGCCATGCCCTGGAACCAGGATTGGGTACCAGTTGTCACCCTGAGCCCTGCTTCCAGGCGGGCTGCCAGGGGCCACTGATGAGCATTCGATTCCCTCCAGGCTCATGAGCCGTTGGCCTCAGCATTGCTTCTGTGCTTCCTAATTGCAGAGACAGAAGGTATGGGCCAGGAGTGGCGTTTCTGCAAGGTCTCCTGAGTAGCTCTGGGAAATTTGCTTCTTTGCTGGAATGTGTCCTGCCAGATGCAATTATTCCTTCACAGAGGACTTGCCTCTTTTCTTTGGAAAGCACAGAATAGTAGAGAGAGCTCAGGCTCTGGAGCAGACAACTCAAAGACTGGATACCAGTTTTGCCACAGATTAGCTCTGTGTCCTCAGAAGTTACTTAACCTCTCTGAGCCTCAGTTTCTTGGTCTGTAAAATGGGGTTTTTAAGGTTCCCCTCGTGAGATAAACATGAGGGAATATACACAGATGTGCACAGCACAATGCCTATTGCACAGTAGAGACTCAAGCCCAATTACTTGAGGTGAAAGGTGCAGAGAACACATGGGGACTCCAGTGGGACTGACCGTGGAGGCGGTTCCGTACCCACACAGGTGTTGTGGATCTGGTCCAGGTCTTCAATGATGAGCAGGAATCTGGCCGCAGAAGCCACTGTTGCTCTTCACAGGTGTCTTTGGAGAAGTACACGGTGTGAATAATAACAGCTGAAACTTATTTCAAGCAATTTTATTATACTAACTGGATCCTCACAGTGACACTAGGAGATAGGAATTATTATTCTTACCCCCTCACCCAGAAGAGGAAACTGTGAAACCCAGAGAGGTTAAGTAAGTTTCTCTAAGTGACACCAGAGTCCACTTAGACCATTACACCCTGTCTCTCAACACATGAACTAAGCTCTTAGCACCTCTGGGTTTAGATACTCAAGTCCCTCTCTTGTCTTTGTAGACCCAGAGTTCAACAGCTCCCTTCAGGCCTACCTGGGCAGGAAGGGCATTCATTCTGTAGAGGCACGAGTGAGCACAACCAGGTAAGCTGGTGTTTTGCTGGATTTCACATCACCAGACTTGTTCCAACCTAAGGGTACTGCAGTAGTCCAGAGGATGCACGGCTCGGGTTAGATACCCCATAACTCTGGACTTAACGTGTTAATTTAACAAACAGTGAGCACCAGCACTATGTCAGAAAATGTGGTACTCAGTGGTGGCCAAAGACATCCCTGTCCTTTCTGGGTGCTGGGACATGCTGAGAGTCTGGTTGAAAGTCTCCTGTTTCAGGAAAAAACAGATTTTGATCCCACACAATGAAGCATCCTCCCTCCCAGAGCTTTCCTGAGAGGCAGTAGCTTTCTTATGGAAGGGGTGAGTTTCCCATCCACAGAGGTGTTCAAGAGAAGCCAGAATGGCCACTTGGTGGGGATATTGTAGAGGGGATAAAATATCAGAGTGGTGCTTTCCAGAGAAGATTGTTAAGGTCCTTTCAAATTGCTAGGAATTAACATTTAAGAGAACCCTGGATACAACAAACATGATATAAACAGGAGGCAGGACCTTCTTGAAGCCTGTGGCTGCAAGTCAGTGTGAGGGAAAAGGGGATTTCTAAGAGCCTGAGCTGGAAGTCTCTGCAGACTGACTTTGGAGGTGGGGCTGCAGCTTGCCTGGGAAGGGCCCTCCTGCCGCTAGAGAAATCACTCTTTAGAATAGACAAAGGACACGTGGCAGGCGTCCTGCCGTTCACAGCATCGCTGGGGAAATCAGCCTCCCAGGAATGGTTGTTACCCGCCACTTGGACAGGAAATGTCGCAGACAGAGCCTTGTTTTTCTGCTGTAGGAATTAAAGTTCAGAAGCAGCAGCAAGGAAATCAATACGGAGCTGCTAAACCCTTAATGAACGGCAGCGAAAAGGCTGATCGTGTTGCCTAAAACAGCTTTTTTCAAAGCCTTGTCTGGGGTGAGCGCGTTAACAAGAATTGATTGAGTTCCTACGAGGGGCAGTTTGCAGAGTGCAGGTCTGCGGTGTAGGGGAAAGCTGCGGGTTTATGACCTGCTTAGCGGGTGAGCCATGGGGGCCTGTCCGCCTTGTTGTTGGGCACCTAGGTAACCATTCATCCCCCTTCCTCACTTCTGCGCCCTCTGGCAAAGGATCATTGACTAGATAAGAAACAAAGTTCCCAGCTTTAAAGATGACTGAGCCAGGCTCGAAATCCCAACTCAGACTCTTGTGGGAGAAGCTTTGCTCTGGCCACTAGGCTTAAATAGGTCTCCAGTCTCCTGGACACTTTTGCCCAAACCTGACTTTGTTTTCGCCCAACCTATCATTCTACAGAGACTGTGAACAATTTGGTAGAAGGGAAGGCATAGGGGACACCACCCATCAGTGAGATGTGGCCTGGTGACAGTCACACCCCAATCGACCCATTGGCCACTGCTCCTCCTGAGGGAGCTGGAAGTATGGGTAGCTGTTACCTTCTTTAGGGCCTGGGCAGAAACTTGAAGGGTTGTGGGAAAGGATGTTGCCCATGGAGTCCTTTAACCTGACTTTCCATTTCCATATTTATCAAGTGGGCCCCCAGTTTCTGCCCTATTTCCCAAGCAGAGTAATTGTGAGAATTGGAGGACATCGCATCCATGGAAGCGCTTGGTGAGCCGAACTGCTTCCTCCAACCAAATGGGATGTGGTGCTTTTATTTGCAACCTGGCGGAGGGAGCCAAGTGACAGAAGAATGAAATAGGATACTGACATTTTTGGACCACTTAATATGTATGTTTCTGTTACTGAAGAAAACTCGAGTCCTCATAATGCCCCTGTAGATAGGTATTCAAGCTCTTATTTTACAAACGAGGGAACTAAAGAGTGCTGCCTGCAAGAGACAGCTCACCTTGGTTTGCCCACGACCAGGGATTTTCTGAAACACAGGACCTTCGGCAGTAAACCCTGGAACATTCTGGGTGAACCAAGATGAGCTGACTCCCCAAACTCAAGTCCGGGAAGGTTGAGCAACATCCCCCAAACTCCATGGCTGGTCGAGAGCAGTGGTGATTCAGACAGGGGGTCAGCTAGTTACCCTGGTCCTCATGTTCTTTCCCATATCCCTTTTTGCTTAAATAGGTTGGCGAAATATGTCAATAGGAGTGGATTGCGTGCCAGGGAGGTGCCATGATCAGTATCATAGAGTTTAACAGGAAACAGAAGCCTTTTGCTACAAATGTGTATTCTTTGCTGCAATCCCTGAGATTTCAGTCTTTGAAGGGTGTTCTTAAGAGTGTTATAGAAGCTGGCTATGGGTATGAATCCAGCAATCTATTAAAAGCCAAGTGGGTCATTGACCAGCATCTTTATCAGGCTTGTTTAATCCTGTTCAGTGGCTCTTAAACTTTAAGAGCAGGGGCAGCTTATTAAAAAGGTGGTTTATGGAGGCTGCCATCAGATATCCTGATGCAGTGTGCCTTAGGAGCCCCACGATTGCATCTGGGTGACCTGGTTCAATCATCCCTTCACTCAGACCTCCTGGAACTATTGTAACAGCCATGTAACTGGCATCCTCTGCAGAATATCTCTCAGTGACTTTCCATCAGCTCCCGAATCAGCTCAGCCTTTCCAGCCTGACTGACACGTCCTCCAGGGACTGGCCCCAGGGTCCCTTACAGCCTCATCTCCTGCTGCACTTGTCCTGGACCCCAGCAGCTCCGTTCTGTGTAAAATCTCCTGGTTCCTCGTGCTCCTTCTGCCTCCCACTGTCCCTGCTAATTCCATATTTCCTTGTCCCCCATCTTCAGGCATTCACTTCCTCCGAGATTCAGTTCAGGCAGCCCCTCCTCCAGAAAGATGCCCCTGGCTTGCCCCCCATACCCCATCCACTTTAGGTGGCCTCCGGTTCTATTTGAATAACCCATGGGAGTCTGATTTTCCCACTGGATGGTGAGTCTGGGGCTGGGAGGCAGGGGCAGAGTCTATTCTATCATAAGGGCTTCATAGGTGCTTGTTGAAATAGACCAGAGCAGAGCAGGGACAGGGGATGTTGTTTACGTGGTGTTGGCTCTGCGAGCTCCCATAAGCTGTCTGTGACAGTGATTACCCGCACTCTGAACACAATAGATTGTGGAACAAGGAACTCAGCAATATTGCACTCATCAGTTTCAATTGCCGGGGTGAGAAGGGATTAGGGAATAGCACACTGACAACCTGGTTTATTCTAAGGGCTAAATTAGGAACAAGATTGGCATGCTGGTGGGAAAAAAGGTGAGTCTGAGAGGGGGGTGTATCTGGTGCTGCTGAAACTTAAAGTCAGAGGACTTCAGGTTCAGAAATTAACTCTTGCCAGAGAGGCCACATTGCAGAGTTAAACTCTTTGAAGCCCTTCTCTCAGCTTTTAAATATAATCAATTGGTAAATTTCATAACAGCAAGAATGTGTCCTTGGCTATTGTGTCTTTAGTGCCTGGTATGGAGTAGCAGCTCAATTTGCAGGAATGAATGACCACTCTAAAAACTCCCTTCTGCATCTGTTTCCCACAGCGGCTTTCTGTCTATTCCACCCTAATCCTTTTAGCCTGTCTGCCATTCTCTATCCCATGACCTTGCTGGTCTTGAAAGTGAGCCCTTGTTTCTGTTTACCTCATTGTCCCTAGCTTTCTTTGCTCTAAGACTTCTTGGGCCGTGGCTCCTCTTGAGGTAAGGACCCAGATCCTGCCTCTGACCCCATATTTACTTATTAGAGGGAGAGAGATAGCAAGAGAGAGCAAGGGGGCGGGAAGAGGGAGAGGTACATGGGGCTTGATCCCAGGAATCTGGGATCATGAGCTAAAGGTAGATGCTTAACCGACTGAGCCACCCAGGTGCCCCAGATCCTGGGCTTTATATATGTGTTGCTTGGAGTCTAGACCTTGGCTTGCCTGTGTCCATGGGCTTGGCTGACTCCTCTGTTCCCAGTGTTCACCATTCTCCAGGGTCCAGTTCTGACACTATCACTGTGCATACTTTTCACCTCTATCACTTTGTTGGTGGGTCCCTAATCAGTTCAGCTCCAGCCCCGGTGAGAAGAGGACCATTACCCTCTCACCATGGCTGGCTTCATGGCTTCTTCCCAGCATAGCTTCCAGGTCCACTGGCCACCTATCACCACCTTTAAGATGTCAGAGTGAGCCAAGACTCAGAACTGCTTCTTCCCTAGGGTCTGATATGGCCCTTTCCTTTATCCGAGAGTTGAAAAGTCCCCCATTTATGCAAAAGTTTGGCTTTCAGAATATGATGCTGGCATAAAAAGCAGACACATAGATCAGTGGAACAGAATAGAGAGCCTAGAAATAAACCCACAAATATATGGCTGATTAATTTTTGACAAAGGTGCTAAGAATATACAGTTGGAAAAGATTATTTTTCAACGAACAGTGCTGGGAAATCTGGATATCCACATGCAAAGGAATGAAACTGAACCCTTATGCAATACACAAAAATCAACTAAAAATGGATTAAACACTTAAATATAAGACACGAAACCATAAAACTCCTAGAGGAAATGTAGGGGCAAAGGTTCTTGATGTTGGTCTTGGCAGTGAATTTTTGAATTTGACACCAAAAGCAAGGCAAAAAAAGCAAAAACAAGTGAGATCAAACTAAAAAGTTTTTGCACATCAAGGGAAATAATCAATAAAAATGAAAATCAACCTATGGGATGGGAGAAAATATTTGCAAAGGATATATCCAGTGAGGGCTAACATCTGAAACCTATGGAACTCTTACACCTCAGTAGCAAAAAAAAATAAAATAAAATAAAGAATCCCAATTAAAAAGTGGGCAAAAGACCTGACTAGACATTTTCCCAAAGAAGACACACAGATGGCCACCAGGTACATGAAAAGATGTTCAGCATTGCTCATCATCAAAACCACTATGGAATATCAGCTCACACCTGTTAGAGTGGTTATCATCAAAAAGATAGGAAATAACAAGTATTGGTGAGGATGTAGAGAAAAAAAAGGGAACCCTTATGCATTATTGGTGAGAATGTAAACTGGTGTGGTCATTATGAAAAACCGTCTGGAGCGTCTTAAAAAAATTAAAAGTAGAGCTACCCTATGATCCAGCAGTCTCACTTTTGACTCTATATCCAAAGTGAATGAAATAACTATCTTGATGAGCTGTCTGTACCCCCACGTTCACTGCAGCATTATTCACAATAGCCAAGATATGGAAGTAGCCTAACTTATGACAGATGAATGCATAAAAATATGGAAATCTGTGTATATATATATGTTTATTTATTTAAAATACACTTAAGGCAAATATGCATTGCATCACTTATATGTGTAATCAGAAAAAAAATAAAAGCCATAGAAACAGAGTAGAATGGTGGTTGCCAGGAGCTGGGTAGTGGGAAGCTGTTTGTGAGAGGGTAAACACTTTTAGTTATAGGATGAGTAAGTTCTGAGGATCTTGTGTATAGCATAGCTATGTGCAGTGAGTGTAAACGTTGGTGTGTGGGGGCGTGTGTGGTACGTGTAGTTTGCATGTGGATACACAAGGTCTGGATACACCTGTCTGGTGTGTGTGTGCCTGGGCTGGGCAGGGTACATAGATGCGGGTATGTTGTGTGTCTTCGGCTCCGGGTCAGGGGAGGGTGAAGAACGGTGCTGCTCAGAGTGGTTTGAGCAGGAAGTGGCCTGAAGGACACATGTAAGCTGAGGTTTCTGGTCCAGGAGCTGCGTGGAAGCTCGAGATCTAGTCATCCCAAGGTCAGGAAAGGGCAGGAGGCCTGTTGAGGTGTGGCCCAGAGGAAGGTCATGGTCATGGGGGTGCTGGCACTTTTTTTGTCCTAGCTGTGCAGCTGGGTCAGCAGGCTTAAGAGACCACCTCTGGGAAGGAATCTGGGAGGTGTACCCCCATCCACCCCTGCTGTGGGCCCTCTCTGAAAAGCGTCACCACATTTACATGGGGGCCAAGCTGCATGAGGGGCTGAAGATTCTGAGAGCACGCAGATGTGTCTCCTGGGTCACAGAAAACAAATGTTAGGACTAAGGTGCCAGGGGTGCCACGAGGGGCTGGGCGTGAGAAAGGGGTGGGGAAAAGAAAGGAAGGACGGAACGAAGGTGGGGGAGGGTGGGAGTGGGAGGAGCAGAGATTCCTAGGACTTGTGTGAGGCACACAGTCAGAGGCTGCCCTCTGCCTGGAGTGAGGGGGAGGGTCCATTGGAATTTTGAGCCTGGTGCCATTTGTTTTAACTCTCCCTCTCAAATATATACTGTATCTTTGATCATCATGATTATTTTTAAAGATTTTATTTTTTTAGAGGGGAGGGGCAAAGGGATGGCGAGCAAGCGAATCTTAAGCAGGCTCCACGCCCAGCATGGAGCTTGATGCAGGGCTCGATCTCACCACCCTGAGATCATGACCTGAGCCAAAATCAAGAATTGGACACTTAACCCAGGTGCACCTCAAAGATTTTATTTTTAAGTAATCCCTACACCCAATGCAGGGTTTGAACTCACAACCCTGAGACCAGGAGTCGCAAGTTCCACTGAGCCAGCAGATGCCCATCTTTAAGCGATTATCAAATGAAGCTGGAATCCCCTCCTGGCTCTATATGGGATTTGGAACTCTCTTTCTGTCTTTCCCATTCCACCCCAAAGATGCACACCCCGGGATCTAACTCCCTCATCCCCTGTCACCCTCATGTTCAGCTTACTCCCAAACTGAGACTTCAGGAGGAACTTTGTTAGCTTGTTTGGGAGATAAGAACCTCCTCTCCTCCCATCACAATTCAGTTTCTGAATTTTTGCCGTGTTAGCAAATTTGATGGATTGTGGCAAATGCTTGAGGATAAAATACTGTAATCAGGAGAGCATCCCCTCCCTCCTCTGTCCCTGGATCTGGTGCTCGCCAATTTCTGTGGACTCAGCAGACGGATGGATGGCTTTTGCTAATGCTTTGCTGGAGTGATAGAATTTGTAGCAGGAATAACCCCACAGGCTCCCCAGAAAAAGAGGAACAGGAATAGCTCAGGGATGTGGAGGAACCGAAGAGGGAAAAGGCACAGGCATAAATCAGAGTGAACTGGACATTCCTGCTGGTTCCTGCCTACAGGGCTTGATCAGACACCAAGTTCTTGCTAATGGTTCTGTCTGGTTTCGTTACCCAAACTTAAGCTGGGTATTTGCAATAGCCTTTTACCTGGTGTCCTCAGCTCCAGTCCAGAGCCCCTGATCCCCCCACCCAGCACTCAGCTGTAATGCTCTCCTAAGGCACACCTCCCTATTGTCTTCCCTCACTCTCAGACCTTCCATGGCTCTGGGATGCCCATCAAGCTTGTGCAAACCCTGTGGTCTAGCATCAAAGGCTTTCCATGACAGCATTCTGTTGGTGGAAGGCATCAGGAAGATGTGACCACTGGCTGACCAGAGAGCTGGAATCAGGCCATCGGAGGCTCCTTCCCCCTGCCCCTGTCCTTGCCACTGTATTTTCTACCACCGTTCATAGCTAGAATCATTTCAAGGACACAACCTTGAGAGTACAACGTGACCTAGAGAACTTCTGGACTGTATACGGACTGAGCCTCTTGTAAGCTTCTATATAGACTGTCAGGATTGTGGTGGGCAGGTGCAGAGATCAACTCATCTTGAAGCTCCCCGGGGCCAGCCTCCTCTGTAAGTTCCCCTGCTTGTTGACCATGCCACCTTACTAATCTGGAGTGGCCTCATTCTTCTGTCTCTTCCCACTCTCCACATGGGGGGGCCCATTTCAGATTTCCCCTGGGGAACTCCCAGGATTGTGAACCAACATATTCTGTCTCCTCGAACTCCATTTTGGATACCCTATCCATTGGCCAACTGTGCAAAAAGATATTCCCAAACTTGGTTTTCTGGCCTTTGATCATTCTTTCCCAGACTTTTTCTCAGCTTCTCCCATCTTAACCTTTGGAGATCCCCTGTGACCTGTAAGGTGCACCTCAAGTGGCATCTTTGCCATGATGACTTTGCCAGGCCCACCACCAGATGTCATGTTGTCTCCTATTACCGCGTTTATTTTTCAAGGCCTTTGTTTCTACTACTCACATTCTATCTCTGCCATTAGACCACGGACCTGTGAGGACGGAGTCAGATTTCTTCTTCTATCTCCATGGCGATCTGTCCAGTTTCATGTTTAACATCTATTCAGTCCACGTGAGGAGTTGATAATTTGTTGAATTAAAGTCATTTTAAAACATCCTGCCTGATAAGGCAAAAGGAATGTTACAGCAGGTTGGTACAACACGCATATTTGTAAAACATCATTGTCTTGATGGGGAAGGGAAGAGAATCTGTTTTGTAGAGGATTTTTGAGCATATCTTCGAAGGCCTTTCCATCACTGTTTTGTGGTGTATCCATCAGTGTTTGCTGTGTAAGAGCTAACCTCAAAATTTCAGGGGCACGTAACTACAAACATTTATTGCTTCAGGTCACTTAAACTTGGCTCCAGGCTACTTGGCTAGTGTATTGGGTTGGACAGTATAGAGGGCAGGGCCATTGCCATAGCCCTGGAAATCAGTGACCTCTTTATTCCCTCGTTCCATTTTCTCCCAATGTGACTGTCTATCCCATGCCTGTTCTACCACTGGATTTTAGAAGCAGATAACTCAGGTCTATGGATAGGAATTTTGCCTCAAGATGAGCCATACCAATGCCTTATTTAGATGATGAGATTTGGGACTTTTTGAGTTGGTGATATTAGATGAGCTTTTGGATTTTAAGTGGATGCTGGAATAGTTAAGACTTTGGGGGATGCTGGGTTGAGATGAATGCATTTTACATGGGGTAGATGTGAATTTGAGGGGACAGAGGATAGACTCTAATGGGATTAAATGTTCCCCAAAATTCATGTCCACCTAGAATCTCAGAATGGGACTTTATTTGGAATTGAGTTCTTTGCACATGCAGTTAAGCTTGGGCTCAAGAGGAGATCATAGTGTTTCAGCATGGGCCCTAAACACAATGAGAGTGTCATTATAAGAGACAGAGAGGGACACATGGGGGATAAGGGATGTGAAGATGGAGAGTGAGAATGGTGTGATCCATCTATAACTCAAGGAACACGAGAAAGTACATGAGGCAAGAAAGGACTCTCCACTAAGAGCCTTTGGAAGGAGTGTAGTCCTGCCTGTTCTGTGACTTTGGACTCTAGACCTCCAGAACCATGAGGGAATAAAATTTTGTCTTAAGCCAACAACTTTATAGTTGTTACTGTAGCCACAGGAAATGAATACAAGGTTTAGGACTATGCCCTGTGTCTGTTCCTCCTCCCCTTGGGCTAGTAGTTACCCGGGGTGTACTCCTCTCAGGGAGGATCCCAGAAGTGCCAGGGGCCAAGACCAACCCTGCAAGAGTATGGTAGCTTCTGTTTGTGCTAGTTCCATAGCCCCGGTGGCCACGCCAATCACATGGCCAAGCCCAGCCTTAGGGAGTAAGGAAATGAGCTCTGCTTCTTCCCTGTCAGCAGCTGCAAATGGCTCGGGGTGCAATTTTAATACAGGGAGAGAGGAAAGACTTGGAGAGAGCAGTCCAAACTGCTGCAGGTGGAGAAGACTTGGGGAATAAAGCACTCCACAGAGTAGGTTCCACAGCAGAGGACTTAAGGATAAGAAGTGGGTTAAGGGGCCTTAGGACATAGTTTAGAATGAAAAGATCTGTATTCATATCCTTGACCAGAGTGGAACTTCTGAATCCGGTGTTTGTGATCAAGCCCTTTAAAGTGTTTGCATTTCATTTGTCTTAGATGTGGGGCAAAAGTGTGTTTACTTGGGGCACCTGGGTGGCTCAGTTGGTTAAGCCACTGCCTTTGGCTCAGGTCATGATCCCGGAGACCTGGGATCGAGCCCTACATCGGGCTCCCTGCTCGGCAGGAAGCCTGCTTCTCCCTCTCTCACTCCCCCTGCTTGTGTTCCTTCTCTGGCTGTGTTTCTCTCTATCAAATAAATAAAATCTTAAAAAAAAAAAAGTGTGTTTACTTATTGGGAAGATTCATTGTGATCAAGCAGGTTAAAATGCTTTCTAGCTGAAGTATGAGACCTATGTCCAGGATAGCCCATGCTGGGGAAGAGGTTAACGGAGCAGCTATTCCTGGATGGAAAAGTCGAGAAGGAAGACCGTGGTGGCAGGACAAGGAGCAGCCGTGAGCCCACTGGTCTGCCTAGCTGGTGCCAGGTCCTCCATCCACAGCCAGTCTGGGCCCCACGTTACATGTCCCCATGTAGGCTCATGAACTCTGCCCCATCGATTTGCCCATCCCTGTCCATCCCAGATCTGGACCGTCCCCCAAAGCCATGGACCCAATGGGGAGAAGATGTCCTAGTGTGTCCATGAGGGTCCAGCACTAGAAAGCAATGGTGTGCCGTTGGGCACATAGTGCAGGCTCGATGTGTGTTGACAACACTGAAACACATAATATGTTTACCAAATGAACAAGGGCTTACATACCCATCTGTTTCAGAGGCTTCCTTGCTCAAGAGAATTTACAGAAACGCCATCCGTTCATCTCTTCCAGACATCCACCGGGATGTGGAAGTGGCTTAGATGAACTTGTTCGACCCATCAAAATGGTATCGCGAAAATGGGATTCTGTGTGTTGACCGCATAAATATTTATAACTTCATGGCCGTACCCAAGCACAGACCGTTGCTCCTGCTTCCTCTCCACTCCGCCAGCCTGGAACTTCACGTGACCACAACGTGGAGCCTGTTCTTTCCCCGACACTGTGTTGGGACACCTTGGAGAGGGAATCTGCCAAGAAAGGGTTTTTCTCACAGACAGCGTGCAGCTTCCACTGCCGCCTTCCCTACTGCCCTTGGCAGAGCTCACTCATGGCCTACTTTCTCCACCATTTCCAAGCACACGGAGGGCTGGCTTTATCCATCAAACTCCTGTCCTTTCTTTAGGAGAAAGAAATCGATAGAAATTGATTTGAAAATGTCAAACCTTACCAACTGCCAGCTGTCACTCCAAGACAGATAGTTCATGGATGGCAAAAATGTTTGATCTCCCCAAGGCTCTTCTCCTGGCTCTGACAGTCTGTGGTATCCCCAGTCAACCCATCCAAATTCCTGGGGGCCTATTAGAAAGGGAGGGGGCAGAGCACAGTGGCTAAATGTATGGGCCCAGGAGTCAGATTCCTGGCTTTAAATCCTGGCCCCATGATTTAATTGCTGTGCGACCTTGGGAAGTTGCCTAACTTCTCTGAGACTCAGACATCTCATCCTGCACCTTAGGATAAAAATGGGATATATATCCTAGGTTATGAGAATTAAATGATAACCCACATAAACCACTTATACAATGTGAAGACTATTGTAAGCACAGGGTAAGCATTAGTCATGGTTTATTATTCATATGCCACTTTGCTAGGCACTGAGGCTTATAGATAAGGCTAGCTGGAGGAGGCAAGTCCTACACAAGGCAAACAGGATGACTGATATGTGGAAAGGCTATGGAGGTTGGAATCCAAAGTCCTGGGTTTGAATCTCAGCTCTGCCACTTGTTAACTCTATGGTTTTGAGCAATTTCCCTGGAGCTCCATTTCACCTGTATAATGGGGACAAAAGCATAGTGATTGTGTTTTAGTTACAAAACAACTTTGGGATTCAAATGCACAGTGCCCAGGTTAGTAATTTTTTTGATAGCTAAGAAAAGTGCATTTCCTGGATAGTGGATGGTAAATGTTAAATGCCAAATGTGTGGGACAGTGAAAGGTTCAGTGTCAAGAGAAACACTTTGGGCAGGGATTGTCCCTAGAAAGCTTTACAAGGTGGTGGGCTTTGGAAAGTCTAGAGAAGACTGGCTGGCACACCCTGGGCCCAACTCCACTGCACACCCAGCTATAAGCTGAGTAGAGTCCTTGATGTAGTAAGGGGGAATTCTGGCATGATTCCCCCTCCCCCCACTTTGGAAAGAATCTGGATTATTAGTCCGGTGTGTCAGGTGATCTGGGCATTAGTGATTACCTGGCTTCTGCAAGGAGTATGGCTTGGAGGGAGCAGAAACACAAGGCAGGGCTTATGCCATCAGCCAGAAATGCCGACAAAGACAGAGGCTAGGACGGTAGCAGTGGCAGTGGAGACAAGCAGACAAGCGTGAGGTCTTTTTGAGCTGTCAGGACTTGCTGATTTATTCATCAGTTCATTAATTCAGCTGTTCAAGGCTCAGGTGAGGGGGATACAGCAGCACATAAAAAAAGCAAAGAGGTTCTTATATAGCTTAAGTACTGGTGGGCGGTGGAATGAAGGGGAAGGAGGAGGAGTAGGCAGGAGGATCCTTAGGTTCCTGCCGGGGAGGGTGGTGCACTGTTACTTGCTTTGCGAAGCTATTTTGAGCAAGTGGAGGAGGAGGGTGGTGCCCCAGTTTGTCTTGACCCCCCCCCCCCCAGTTCTGCATCTCTTCAGAGAGGCTCTGGAACCTCTTCTAGGGGGCTAACACATTCTGTGTTTTGTTTTGTTTTTTAAGATTTTATTTATTTATCAGAGAGAGAGGGAGCAGCAGGCAGAGGGGGAAAGAGAGAAACAGGCTCCCTGCAGAGCAAGGAGCCTGATGCAGGGCTCGATCCCAGGACCCCGGATCATAGCCTGAGCTGAAGGCAGCTGCTTAACCAACTGAGCCACCCAGGCGCCCCTGCATTCTGTGTTCTGAGAGCCATGTCCTAGTGCTGGGGGCCAGGGACCCTAATGGGAGGAACTTGTTAATGTCTGTGCTGAAAGGTTGCTCTGGACGTGCAGGGCCTCCCCACTCAGCTTGTGGGCTGCATCTGTGCTGCAGGTCCACACCGGGCAGGAGGCTAAGGAGCTTCCTTTCCATGGCCATACGTGGCAATGTGCTGCTCGCGACCGGTTGACCCCCTTGGGTTTTGCAGCGACGGGGGGCTTCACACCCTGTCTTGCCTTTAGTAGCATGGGGCAGCTTCTGGGTTGAATCTGATCTTCAGAAGGCCTTGCCTGGACAGCCGAGGGGGCTTCCACTGCTCTTTCTGCATGCCATAAATCACTTTCTATATTTTACTCTATGCTACCATATTGCTGGCCCAGCCATGTTGGATGCCCTGAATTGAGAGGGGATGATATTCTAGAGGAAAGGCACAGTCAGAATAAAGGTGAGGAGGCAGGAGTCTTCAGGTGGGATTGGGGGCCGCCCAACCAGGACAGTCAGTCCGAAGTCTATGCTAAGGATGTCTTTTGGGAGACGGTGAGTGCTTTCTTGAGCACCTAACCCCAGCTGGCGGGCCACCTTCCCCTCCCTGCTGGGAGTATCCGTGGAAGAAGCCTCTCACTTAGAATTATAAATGATCCTAGTGAACATAATTTCAGCAATTACTGATGTGCAGTAATTATGCTAATGCTGATTCACAAAGGCTGCTATTTGCTCGGCGTGTTCGGGGCACATTATCTCCTTACCTGACTCACAGTGTTTGCGCACTGCAGTTACCGTTGGCTTGTCATGTTAAGTGATGTTTGCATCTTTGAGCTTGTCAAGACACAAGATCAGAGCTGAGGTCTGTGCCAACCCCCTCCCCAAGATTTTCTGGTGGGCTTCTTGAGGAGGAGGAAAGGAAGTGTGTGTGTGTGGGGAGGGAATAAAAAGAAAACAGGAAAAAGACCCCTCCACCCCATTGATTGATGGGAGAATTAGAGTTCAGAGGTGAGGTGAGCCACATAGGGAAGTGGGAGCCTGGCCTCGTCTTCTTATCTTTCTGATTCCAGTCAGGGCCTCCGGCAATTCAGGGTGTCGAGAGCCTGCCTGCTCTCCTCCTGCAACACAGCCTCCGTGCTTTATGTAACTTGAAAGGTCAAGACCATTTCCAGTCTTTGCTTCATGTTGTCAGAGCACCCAGAGATGGTCTAAGACAGTAACCCTCGAAGTCTGGCCTCCAGCCTGGATGGCACCCGCATCACCTGAGCCCGTGCTAGAGAGGCAGATTCTTGGGCTCCCCAGACCTACTTTGATTAAGGAGTTATAGGAAGGGGAGGAGCAGGAGGAAGAGGGAATCGTCAAGCAGGCTCCCAGCTGAGGGCAGAGCTCAACCTGGCGCTGGATCACCACGGCACCCTGAGATCGTGACCTGGGTGGAAATCAAGAGTCAGATGCTTAACCACCTGAGCCACCCAGATGCCCTGAGGCTTTCTGTGTTCTAACTCAACAGTGTATATTTGAATAGGTAAGAAAAATGGAAAAAGAAAAAAAAATGACTGATGCAGGCTGTAGTTTGAGGATTATGTTCTAGGCTCTAAGTGTGGACCCTAGACCCACAGGCAGCCGCTGGGAGCTTGTTACTGGGGCAGCATCTGAGGCCACACCCAGACCTGCTCACGCAGAGTCGGCATCTTAACGAGTTCCCCCCGTGATGAGTCCACACACTAAAGTTTGAGTCTCACTGAGTCCAAATGTCCCTCTTTACTGTTGACAAGAGGCAAGATGACTGGGTGGCTGTCCCACCAATTGGTGATACAAGTAGACTGCTAGTACTCCCACTCATTTTAATAGCTGATTTATCGCGTGCTTACTGAGTTCATTGCTTGGGAGCGGCTATTGCCTGCCTTACTGTTCATGGGCTCTGTGGAGGGCTTCCCGTGCACCTGGCACTGGCTATTGGATTTTCCCATTTAATCCTCACCTTTGTAGGTACAGGAGAGATCCTCTTATTTAGAATGAGTCTCTGGCTGGATAATTGAAAAAGCGATTAAGGCAGGAAACCATACAAAATAGACACACCTTAAACATTTAATTAAACCCAAGCTTGTAAGTGTATATGCACCAGTCTCTTGATCTGGGGATCAGTGTCTTTTCCTTGAACACGAATCTATCTTTCTTCCTTCCTCCCTCCCTCCTTTTCTTCCTCCCTCCCTCCCTTCTCTTTCTCTCTCTCTCTCTCTTTCTCCTTCCCTTCCTTCCTCCCTCCCTCCCTC
>PITA01027385.1:0-21010 GCA_004023965.1 Spilogale gracilis | reverse complement strand
TGGGGCGCCTGGGTGGCTCAGTTGGTTAAGCGACTGCCTTCGGCTCAGGTCATGATCCCGGAGACCCGGGATCGAGCCCCACATCGGGCTCCCTGCTCTGCGGGAAGCCTGCTTCTCCCTCTCTCACTCCCCCTGCTTGTGTTCCCTCTCTGGCTGTGTTTCGCTCTGTCAAATAAATAAAATCTTTAAAAAAAAAAAAAAAAAAGACTATTAAAAAAAAAAAAAAGAAATAATTTATAACTTCTAATTATGGGATACTTGGTACAGTTTGCAATGTAATAACTTTTTAAAATGTTATTATAAATGGTAAAATACCATGGATATATCAGGAGTCAGCTTTCACCAGATTTTCTTGTATATTTTGGAAAAATAAAACCTTCAGTCTAGAAGAAACCATTTTCTGAAGCTATGCATTTAGTTCTGCAGTGGGTAACAACATGCTTATTGGCTGGTAGCCCTGGTCAGCCTCTTTAGAAGGCGTTTTGCACATATCAAAGCCTTGCCTTGAAAAAGAGTGAAGAAAAGTCAGTGATTACAAGATGGTCAGCCAGAGACAGGAGCACAGCCCAGAGGATCTGTGGAAGACAAAGAGCTGGTTTAGTAACAGTTCAGCCCCAGACTTCTAGAAGTCTTGGAGAGTCTCCACTGATTTGAGAGATGTAGTAAAAAAAGTAAACAATTGTATGAGATCTTACGATACTGAGTTTAGGAAGTTTAGAAAAACAACAACAACAAAGTCTGCCTTTTTTATAGCCTTGGAATCTGGAAAAAAATTTAAATTAAAAAATTCCTACTAGCCTTTAATCATGTGAAAAGCTACTTAAGCTCACTTTTAATCAGTTTTTAAATTTTTAATTACATCAGAAAATTAATGCAAATGAAAGCCATATTGAGATACCAATTTTCATGTTTCAGATTGGTAAAAATTCCAGAATTAGATGACACTGTTAACAAGGCTTTGGAAAGAGGAACTCTAATCTGTTGCTGGGAAGAATGCAAAATGATACAATGTCTCTGGAGGGCAGTTTGGCAATATCTATCAGATTGCATGTGTATTTCCTCTGTGATCCAGCAGTCTCACTTTTAAGACCTTTGTTCTACAAGGATGTGTCCTTTCGTGTGTGCATTACAGGTACAATTTACATGGCTTTTTTTGTAGAAGTGTGGTTAAGAGAATTTTTGGAAACAACCACAATGTCCATCTAAAAGGGATTTGCTTTTTTAAATTAATTTTTATTTATTAACATATAATGTATTATTTGTTTCAGCAGTTACAGGTCTGTGAATCATCAGTCTTACACAATTCACAGCACTCACCACAGCACATACCCTCCCCAGTGTCCATCACCCAGCCACCCCTTCCTCCTACCCCCTCTCCTCCAGCAACCCTCAGTTTTTTCTCTGAAATTGAGTGTCTTATGGTTTGTCTGCCTCCCCAATCCCATCTTGTTTGATTTTTCCCTCCCTTCCTGCCACAACCCCCATGCCCTGCCTCTTAAATTCCTTGTATCAGAGAGATCATATGATGATTGCCTTTCTCTGACTAACTTATTTGCTTAGCATAATGCCCTCTTGGTCCATCCACATCATTGCAAATGGCAAGATTTATTATTTTTGATGGCTGCATAGTATTCCATTGTATATATATACATCACATCTTTATTTTTTTATTTTTTTATTTATTATTTATATTTTTTTAAGATTTTATTTATTTGATAGAGAGAAACACAGCCAGAGAGGGAACACAAGCAGGGGGAGTGAGAGAGGGAGAAGCAGGCTTCCCGCTGAGCAGGGAGCCCAATGTGGGACTCGATCCCGGGTCTCCAGGATCATGACCTGAGCCGAAGGTAGTCGCTTAACCAACTGAGCCACCCAGGTGCCCCTACATCACATCTTTAAAAGGGATTTGTTTAAAACTGTTTTTCAGTGTATCCACACAATAGAATACTATGCAGCTTAAAGAAAATAAAGAGAAAATCTTCATATACTGATATATAGGAACATCTCTAGGCTATATTGTAAAAGGAGGGTAGGTGGGGTACAGAATCTTACCTTTTGTGTAAGAAGTGGTGAGAAAAAATGTGTCTATATATTCTAGAAGGCTCTATAGGAAACTAATAAAAGTGGTTATCTAAAGAGGACTTGGGGGAACTAGATGGGAATTGAGACTTTTTGATGTGCATCTTTTGATATACATAGTTTTGATTTTTGTACCATATGCTTATATGATTTCCCAAAAATATAATTTTAAGAAAATATTCCTTCTAAACAGAGGTCATTTGTTGTAAGAATTTTAAGAAGAGGTATGTACAAAAGTGATTCTGTCAAAGCAAGAAACTTAATTCTAAAAGAGAAATTGATTGAATCTGTTTTCCTAATATATAAAATGTAGTTTTATGGTGGGTAAGCCCTCTATCTGTGTCATCTGGTTGTGTCTCTGAAAGAGGACACATTGGCCAGTCACAGCTGCATTGCTGAACACAGGCTAGCAGAGTGGCTAGGGTGGCTGTCCTGTCTCCTGCATCTCCACTCCCTCTGCTGACTGAAATTTTAGGAAGGGGTGGTTGCCTACTGTGGGGTACTGTGGTTCAGAACTTACGACCCAGAACAGACGTTCCTGTGTCCATCTGCCTCTCACACTTTGAACTGTCTCACCAATTTTCATGTTGCTGTGAAAAAAGGTGTTTTTTTTTCTTTTTTAACTTTTTATTGTGGAAGTTTTCAAAATACAGAAAAGTAGAATATAATTGACTCTAAAATAACATGGATTTGAACTGCACGGGTCCACTTATACATGGATTTGTTTTTCTCCAGTAAATACACTACAGGACTGTAAATGTACTTATGATTTTCTTAACGTTTCCTTTTCTCTAACTTTACTATAAGAATACAATATGTAACATAACATACAAAATATGTATTAGTCAGCTGTTGATGTTATTGGTCAACAGTAGTTTAATAACAGCTAACTATCTAGGGAGTCAAAAGTTGTACAGTGATTTTCGACTGTGAAGAGGGTTCATCATCCCTGACCCCTACGTTGTTCAAAGGTCAGCTTTATAATGAATTCCCATCTACCTGTCATCCTAGCTTCAATAATTAAAAATTTTGCCTTAAAAAAAAAAATCTGTCCCTACTTTTTTTTTTTTTTTTAAGATTTTATTTATTTGACAGAGAGAAACACAGCCAGAGAGGGAACACAAGCAGGGGGAGTGAGAGAGGGAGAAGCAGGCCCGCCGAGCAGGGAGCCTGATGCAGGACTCCATCCAGGGTTTCCAGGATCATGACCTGAGCCGAAGGCAGTCGCTTAACCACCTGAGCCACCCAGGTGCCCTCTCCTGGGATATTTTAAAGCAAACCTTAAATCCTGTCATTTTACCCAGAGTTACTGTAGTATGTGCCTCTAAAAACTGAAGATCAAAAAAATGACACTACAGTATCTTCTGAAATTTAACTGTGTCCTATGTTTTAGAGATATTAAAGGAAACTTCTCCTCTGCATTCACCAGTCTTTCTCTTTTCACTGGGATAATTTCTAGTCAGCATACACAAGAGGTAGAATAGCTCCTATCTTTAAAAAAAAAAAAAAAAATCAGAGCTGGGGAGCCTGGGTGGCACAGTTGATTAAGCGTTTTACTCTTGGTTTTGGCTCAGGTTGTGATCTTACACAGTTGTGGGATCGAGCCCCAAATGGGGCTACAGGCTCTGCGCAGAGTTTAAAACTCTATCCCTCTGCCTCTCCCACCCCCTTACCCGCCCCCCAAGTGCTTGCAATGTCTCTCTCTCAAATAAATCTTTAAAACACATTTCTTCCAGGCCTCCCTTATCCTTAAATTCCCCTCCCACTGCTGTTCCCCTCCTTTTTTTTTTTTTTTAAAGATTTTATTTATTTATTTGACAGAGAGAGAGATCACAGGTAGGCAGAGAGGCAGGCAGAGAGAGAGGAAGAAGCAGGCTCCCTGCCAAGCAGAGAGCCCGATGTGGGCCTCGATCTCAGGACCCTGTTCCCCTCCTTTGTGCCTTTCAAGTCAGTCTCTGTTTGCCTAATTCTAATTCTCAGCCAGCTCCACAATGCCTTTATCGCTGAAGCCTTCAGCACCGGTGACCTCTCCCTCCTAATAATAACAATGATTGTTAATTGAGTACTTACTGGGTCCAGCTCATTATAGGAATTCTCATTTGATTTTTTAAAAAAGATTTTATTTATTTGGCAGAGAGAGGGAGCACAAGCAGTGGGGAGGGGCAGAGGGAGAGAGAAGCAGGCTTGATGTGAGCCCGTTGTGATCGTGGTGTGAGGTTCAACTCCAGGACCTTAGGATGATGAGCTGTAGGCAGACGCTTAACCGACCAAGCCACGCAGGTGTCCCTCATTTGATTGTTTAATATCTATTTAAGGTAGGTGCCATTATTTGCATTTTATAGGTGAAGATGCTGAACTTAAGGTTGAGTAACTGCTGGTAAGTGGTAAAGCAAGGGTTTAAATTCAGGCACCATCTGATCATGGTGCTTCTATGAAATAATCTGATTACACCATGCTATCCTGGGTTTTCTGGATTTTCTTCCTCTTTCTGTTTCATTGCAGGGGGTGGGGGGGTTGTGTCTTTGTGTTTTGCAGCTCCTCCTTCTTGACCTTTATATTTTATGTAAGTTTCTCACTGCTGCTAGGCAGTCTCATGCACACCTATGGTTTCAATTACCACGTTGAAGGTGATGAGTTCCCAGTATGTATCTTTGGCTTAAAGCTGCTTCTGAGCTCTAGACCTGCGTATCCACCTGTCTGCTCAACAATCCAAAACCCAGCATACAGGGAATTTGCTTCTGTATGTTGCCTTTGCTTAATGGTACAGCCATCCACCCGCTGCTCAACAGAAAGGTGGGAATGCTTTCTTAGCTCCCATAAACAATCGCCAAGTCCATTGTTGTGTCTTGTATCTTACTCATTCATCTATTCCCCTAAGGAAAGACACACACACCCCCACCCCCCGCCAGTTCTTCATAGGATCCACCTATTATATATTCTCAGAGGACCTTGTACTTGTCTCTCTCCCCTTTACAGCATTTTCCATGATTATATTTACTCGCTTGTTTTAACTTTTTGTTTTCATTCTTTTGCGAAGAATGGAGTTTAATTTTTTTAATCCTTTAGAATGTTAAGTGAGGGACCAAGACAGTCTTACTTGCTACTGTATCCCCAGTCGCTAGCAGAGTGCCTAGCATAGAGGCATCATTAAATATTTGCTGAATGAAAAAATGAAGAGAAATTTATTTTAAGAAAATCCCTAGCAAGAATGATTAGTGTGAAGGGTTAATTCCTGGAGACAGACTTACACAGAAGACTTTGGTTGGTCAAGCCATAGAAGAGAGCTAAAGAATTGCCAGTGGGATTTACAGAAGTGGAGTAGTTGGGGATGTGGCAGTTGCAGGACTTGCTGACTGTTGTTACATATTGTAAAGTAAGAGAAGGGGGTGTCAGGAATGCAGCTACCTTCTAGCTTTGAACTGAGGGAATCATGATTCCATTTCTTGAGAGGATCAGATATGAAGGGAAAATACTGACTTTAATTCTGCACTTTGCTGTCTTGGAAGAGCTCCTGTAGGACACCCAGATGGGGAGAACCAGTGGGCAGTTATAAAAATGGAAATGGAGGGCACCTGGGTGGCTCAGTGGGTTAAAGCCTTTGCCTTCCGCTCAGGTCATGATCTCTCAGGGTGGTGGGATTGAGGCCTGAGTCCTCGGGGTCTTGGGATTGAGGCCTGAGTTGGGCTTTCTGCTTAGCAGGGAGCCTGCTTCCTCCTCTCTCTCTGCCTACCTGTGATTTCTCTTTCTGTCAAATAAATAAATAAAATCTTTTAAAAAAAATGGAAATGGAATTCAGGAGAGAGATACAGGCTTCACCTCATCACTGAGGAAAAAGCAGTAAAATACTATTGGCAATTCAAGTGTAAACTGATAACAGTTTAATCACTATCTTTGGCAAGTGATGGTAGATATTTTGGTACTTCTTAAATTGGGAGTGGATGTAGGCATATGTGGTACACAGAGGTGGGGTTTTTACATTGATATCATTTAACATCCTGAGAATGTTAACTAATGATAGCTGCAAACCTACACATGTATTCTTTATATTGAACTAGCAAATCTCATTTTAATTATGCTGTTTTGTTCATGCTAATTTACACTTTTTTTTTTTTTAACTTAAAGACCATCATGAAACTTAGTGGGATAGAACTCCACCAGACGGTAAACACCATGAGGACTTATGGCATGTGATCTAATTTTTTTCCCTCTTATTTCTCTAGGGCCTATTCCCTGGTGGATTCCAGTCAAGTGTCTACATTTCTGATTTCAATTCTACTTATAGTCTATGGTAGTTTCAGGTGAGTTGCTCTCAATATGGATGGATTTCAGTTGGAGGTGGAAGAAGCATTGCTCTGAAAGTGTGAAACTTACTGCTCTTTGAATAGAAACATGACTAACAAGAATTGAGTTAGGGTGGGATAATTCTGATATTTATTCTTTGCTTGGCTGCTGTTAAAACATTTTAAAGCAAATATGTAAAAGTTGCTTAAAAATTAAAATTTAAAATTGCTTTAATTCTGGTTCTAGAAATAATGACTCACATAAGTGTATTCATTGAAAAGATCCTTGATAGTGATTCTGCAGAGTTTGAAAGGGGACAGGAAGTTTTCTTTAATACAGAGGCATTGACATTGGTTGAGCCATATGCAGTTACCGATGGTCTACTCCTTTGACTTACAGAAATGATTTCATACGGTTCAGCCTACTATTACTAGGATTGTGTCCAAGATCATCCACCAAGTATTCTCTCTCCTGAACTTGGCAATGCTGAGACTGAATTCCTCTTGAAATCCCTGTCCTACCAGGCAGCCAAAGGGAAAAATAATCAGAATATTATTCAGGAATGAATACAAAGGAAAATCCAGAAGCTAGATGCTTCTTTTCCCTCCTTACTTGAGAAAGAGGAATTTTAGTGGTTGTATAACTCAGTGGTTGTATTGTATATTTACAAATGAAGGCTGCTTGAGAAATTTTAAATAGAGAACTTGGAAGGGGTTGACAGTGATAAATGAAATAATCAGGTGTAAGGATTTTGAACTGCCCAGTATTATAGCTGTATTTGAATGAGCACTTGATAAAATCAGACTTCTAGGTTTTATCTCAACACTGGGTAGAACAGTAAAATACATTGATGATTCCAGTATCAGCTGATGAAAATTTGAATTATTGAGATTAGTACTGAGAACCCTAAGCTCATAACCACTCTTAGAAAGCATTAATCAAGCTAGAGCAATTTAGAACCTTATCAACATCATCCTGATATTTCATATCATACTTGGGACAAATTTCTGATTTTTTTCTCTTTGAATCAACATACTTTGTCATTAAAAACAAAATCTTTTAGATTGAAAATTCTGATACTACTGTCATTAATAGAAATGACTTTGGTGTATAATTTATATTATAAATTATATTTAAATCATTTATATTCTGATTATTTTTCCCTAACAATATAATTTATATTATAAATTATATTTAAATCATTTATATTCTGATTATTTATATTATAAATTATATTTAAATCATTTATATTCTGATTATTTTTCCCTAACAAAAAGTATTTTCCATAATCTTGATACTAATTTTTAGTAATTTGGTGTTTCTTTGTGTTACTGTCTTATTCCACTGTTGTTGGACATTTGGATTGTTAAAGTGACCATCTTTTTATGTGTTCTTTGGCTGGTTAAATTATTTACTTAAGTACCTAGAAGTTGAAAGACTTTGCCAGAGAGTGTGAACTGGCTCTTAACTCCGTACATATTGCCATATTGTTTTCCAGAAAGGTTATATCAATTATACAACTGGGCAAATTTTAAACAAAATTTCATGTAATAAATGTACCATAAAATTATATCATATAGATGGAAAGGGTTACTCTGGTCAACTCTTATTTACACACAAAGGAACTAAAGCCCAGTAAGATGAAGTCACTTGACAAAGAAATTTACATAGCTAGTTGGTAACAAACTCTGGATTAGAACTCAGTTCTTAATACTTCTGGTCCAATACCTTACATCTTTTATACTTTAATGCATGTAAATGGACCTCACTGAATAAATCTGCAAGTGTTTTCTTCTGTTCCCTGGAAAAGACTATGCAGAATTGTGTTATTTCTTTTTTATGTATGCGCTAGAACTCACCAGTGATACCATCTAAAGCTGAGCTTTTCTTTCTGGGAAGATCATTTTTGCTTTTTCTTACTTTGTTCACTACTTTTTTTTTTTTTTAAGTATTAGGGCTGTAAAAGATTTTTTTATTGTGATAAAATATATAAAATTTACTATTTTTAACCGTTTTTAATTATACAGTTCAGTAGCAAGTTTGAGCCTTTTTAAAGTACATGTTACTGTTATTTTATTATAGCCATTTTACTCCTAGGATGTGAAATGATACCTCATTTTGGCATTGATTGCATTTCCCTAATAACGCAGATTATGTGCTTATTGGCCATATGTTTTTCTTCTTTGGTTGAAATAGCTGTTCAGATCTTTAGCCATTTTTAAATTAGGTTGTTTTTGTTATACTGAGTTGTAACATTTTTTTAAATATTCTAGATACAAGTTCTCTCTCTGTCATAGGATTTGCAGATGTCTTCTCCTAGTCTCTCTTTTCATCTTCTTAATAGTGTTTTTCATAGTGTGTAATCACCTTTAATTTTGATAAAGTCCACCTTACCAACTTTTTGTTTCATGGATTGTGTTTTTGGTGAAAGGTCCTAACCCATAGGCACAAAGAGTTTCTCATGTTTTCTTTAAAAATTTTTCTAGTTTTATTGCTTTCAAGTCCATAATTCATTGTGAGTTCATTTTTCTGTGTGGCATGAAGTAAAATGTAAATTCATCTTATGAATGTGGCTGTCCAGTTGTCCCAGCACCATTTACTGAAAAATCTAACCATTTCCCCCATTGAATTGCCTCAGTGCCACCATGAAAACACAGGTGACTATAAATGTAAGGATTTGTCACTGGATGCCCATTTCTGTTCTTTGTTCATATGTCTCTCCTTAGATCAGTACCACAGTGTCTTGATTGCTGTGGCTTTTATAATAACTGTTGAAATCCAGTTGGGTAGTCTTACAACTTACTACTTTTTCAGAATTTTGGCTACTCTGGATCTTTTGCATTTCCGTGTAAATTTAGATTTAGCTGGTTGTTTTCCCAAAAAAAAATTTTTCTCCTGGAATTTTGTAGGTATTGTGAATCTATACCCATCACTTTGGGGAACAGCTCGCCTAATACTGAGTCTTCTCATTCAGAGACCTGGACTATCTCTCATTTACTTAGATCTTTACTTTTTCTTAGTAATGCTTTGTAATTTTTAGTGTACAAGACTTGCACTTCTTTTGTTAAGTATGTCATTCTTTTGGGTATTCCTAAGTATTTCGTTCTCTTTGGATATAGTATTTGATGAAATTTTTTTCTTGGTTTCATTTTTGGATTTTTCATTGCTAAGTATGTAGAATTGCAATTGATTTTTGTGCATTGATCTGGTATCCTGTGGCTTTGATGAACTCATCTATTGTGCTAATAGTTTTTTGTATACAGACTTCTTAGGTTTTTCTACACAGGATAATGCGGTCTGCAAATAAAGACAAATTCGTTTCTTTTCAAATTTGAATGCCTTTAATTTTTCCTCTGCCTCTTTTCTCTACCCTTATTGTATAGGATAGAATCTCCAGTACAGTGTTGAATAGAGAGTGAAGAGAGCACATAGCCTTCTTTGCTTTGTTCCTAATCTTAAGGGGAAAGCATTTAATTGTTCACCATGAAGTGCAGTGTTAGCTGTATGTTCTTCATAAATGCCCTTTATCAGTGAGGAAATTTCCTCCTGTGTCTAGTTTGTGGAGAGTTTTTATCACGAATGGATTTTGTCATATATTTCATGCATTTATTGAGATAATCATGTGGCTTTTATGCATTGTTCTATTAATGTGGTATATTTTTTAATGTTGAACTAACTTTGTATTCCTAGGGTAAATCTCAACTCATAGTATATAGCCGTTTTAAAATTGCTCATATTTTGTTAAAAGATTTGTGTGTCTGTATGCATGAGGGATATTGGTCTGTTCTTTTCCTTCTTATCAGTCTTCTTGTGACCTTGGTACCTGGATAATAATACTGGCTTCACTGAATGAGTTGGGAAGTGTTTCCTCTTTTATTTTCCTGAAAAGATTGTGTTAAAATTGTCTTATTTCCTCTTTAAATATTTGTTAGAATACAAATGGCTGACATACACATGAAAAAATGTTCATTATCATTAGCCATCAGGGAAATTCGAATTAAAACCACATTGAGGTAACCTTACACCAGTTAGAATGGACAAAATTAACAGGACAGGAAACAACAAGTGTTGGAGAGGCTGCGGAGAAAGGGGAACCCTCTTACACTGTTGGTGGGAATGAAAGTTGGGGCAGCCACTTTGGAAAAACAGTGTGGAGATTCCTTTAAAAATTAAAAATAGAGCTATCCGATGACCCTGCAATTACCCTATTAGGTATTTACCCTAAAGATACAGATGTAGTGAAAAGAAGGGCCATATGCACCCCAGTGTTCATAGCAGTGATGGCCGCAGTCGCCAAACTGTGGAAAGAGCCAAGGTGCCCTTCAACAGATGAATGGATAAAGAAGATATGGTCCATATATATACAATGGAAAGAAGATATGGTCCATATATATACAATATACTTCCATCAGAAGGGATAAATACCCAACTTTTGTATCAACATGAACGGGACTGGAGGAGATGATGCTGATTAAAATAAGCCAAACAGAGAAAGTCAAGTATCATATGGTTTCACTTGTGGAGCATAAAGAATAACATGGAGGACATTAGGAGAAGGAAAGAAAAGTGAATTGAGGTAAATCAGAGGGGGAGACGAAGCACGAGAGACTGTGGACTCTGAGAAACAAACTGAGGGTTTGGAAGGGAGGGGGTTGGAGGATGGGTGAGCCTGGTGGTGGATATTAAGGAGGGCACATATTGCATGGAGTGCTGGGTGTGGTGCATAAACAACGACTCTTGAAACTCTGAAAAAATAAAAGTTAAAATCAATCAATCATACCTGTCTAAAGCCAGGCTTTCCTTCGTGGAAAGGTTCACCACTTTATTCTTTTTTCTTTTTTAAGTATTAGTAGGGTTTTTTAAAATAGCTTTATTGAGTTATACATAGGTAAAATTCTCCTATGTAAAATGCAGTTTTAGTATATTTACAAAATTGTGCAGCTATCACCAATTTTAGAACAGTTTTGTCATCCCAGAGGAAACGTTGTATCCATTAGTAGTCATTCCCCTTTGCCTTCTCCTTTGCTCTAGGCAACCACTAATCTATTTTCTGTCTCTATATAGATTTGCCTATTCTGGAAATTTCCATTTAAGTAGAATAATTCAATACATGGCCTTTTGTGACTGGCTTCTTTCACTTAACGTTCTTAAAGTTTATTCATGTAGCATGTGTCAGTACTTCATTCCTTTTTATTGCCTAATATCCTGTGTATCCATGCATCAGTTGATAGACATTTAGGTTGTTTCCACATTTGGGCTGCTGTGAACATTCATGTATAAGTTTGTGTGGGGACATAAGTTTATATTTGTTTTGAGTAGATACCTAGGACTAGAATTGCTGGGTCATACAGCAACTCTATTTTTAACATTTTGAGAAACTGCCACTGTTTTTCAAAGCAGCTGCATCATTTTATATTCCTACTGGCAACATATGAGGGTTCTAATTTCTGTTATTATCTGTCTTTTGATTATAGATACTGTATTCTGTTTTGGTTGATACGAAGTGGTATCTCACTGTGGTTTTGATTTCCCTTTCCTTAGTGACTAATGATGTTTTGAGCATCTTTTCATGTGCTTATTTACCATACGTGTGCCTTTACTGAAGTGTCTATTCATATCTTTGACCATTTCAAAATTGTATTCTTACTGTTTTGAGAATTCTTTATATATTATGGGTACAAGTCCTTTATCAGATAAATGCTTGCAAAGGGTTTCTCCTAGCCTAGGGCTTTGTCTTTTTTTCACTTTGTTTATAATTTTTATATTTTCCTAATAAATGGAAATAAAATGTCACTCTCTAGCAACAGTTTTTGTTGTGAAAGTCTTACATTGTCTGATGTTAGTAGAACCATTCCAGCTCTCTTATGGTTGCACATAAGAATTTTAATTACCAATTTTATTTCTTCTTCTAAGTCTACTTGGATTTTCTCTTTCTTCTTGAGTTGGTTTTGGTAGTTTGTGTCTTCCTAGGATCTGTGCATCTTTTCTAAACAATTTCATTTGGCATCAGTTCATTTGTATTGTTCATGTATAATTCATTTAATTTTTTGTTGATCAGACATGAGTGATGTTCCTTTAACATTTTATCATACTCATTTGTATCTTTAGTCTTTTTTTTTCTTGGTCAGTCTAGCTAAAGGTTTATCAATTTTGTTGATCTTTTCAAAGAAACAGCTTTTGATTTCATTACTTTTTTTTTTCTATTTTCTGATTTCATTGATCTCCACTTTAATTTTTATTATTCTTCCATCTGCTTGCTTTGGATTTAGTTTGTGCTTCTTTTCCTAGTTCCTTAAGGTGGAAGCTGAAGTTACTGATTTGAAATCTTTCTTCTTTTTTAACATAGGCAATTAAAGCTGTAGATTTCCCTCTAAACATTGTTTTAACTGCATCCCATTAATTTTGTTATGTTGTATTTCATTTCATTCAATTCAAGACATTTTGTAACTTCCCTGGTGATTTTTTTTCTTTGACTCAGGGGTTCTTTATAAGTGTGTTGCTTACTTTCCTGTTGTTTGTGAATATTACAAAATTCTCTCTGTTGAAAGGAATTTTAACAGCCTGATTCAATTCCATTGTGGTCAGAGACATACTTTTTAGGATTCCACTTCTTTTAAATTTATTGAAACTCATTTTATGGCCTAGCATATGATTTGTCCTAAAGAATGTTCCATGTGCAGTTGGTTGAGAGCAGGAAGTGACATAATCTGGTTTGTGTTTTAGAAAGATTGTTCTGGGTTCTATATGAGAAATAGGTTGTTGGATAAGAGGGAAAAGTGAAATAAGGGACATTGCCTAGAACAGGCCAGAAATGATGGCTTTAACTAGGCTAATGGTGGTGGAGTGAAATGTCAGTGGATTTAGGGACACGACTGCTGATAGAATGGATAGTATGTGTGAGAGAGAGCAGTCAAGGAAGACTCCAAGGTTTATGGCCTAAACGGCTGGATCCAGTGATGATGCCATTTCTGAGATGGAAAGCTCTATAAAAGAAGCAGGCTTTGGGGCACCTGGGTGGCTCAGTCGTTAAGCATCTGCTTTCAGCCCAGGTCATGATCCCAGACTCCCCAGATCAAGCTGCATTGGCTCCCTGCTCAGCAGGAAGCCTGCTTCTCCCTCTCTCACTCTGCTTGTGTTCCCTCTCTTGCTGTGTTTCTCTCTGTCAAATAAGTAAATAAAGTCTTTTTTTTTTAAGATTTTATTTATCTATTTGACAGAGAGATCATGGGTAGGCAGAGAGGCAGGCAGAGAGAGAGGAGGAAGCAGGCTCCCTGCTGAGCAAAGAGCCCAATGTGGGCCTTGATCCCAGGACCTTGAGATCGTGACCTGTGTCAAGGCAGAGGCTTAAACCACTGAGCCACCCAGACGCCCAAAATCTTTTTTTTTTTTTTAAAAAGGTTTTTCGTGGAAACATTCCTAAGCAGATAGGATTTATCAAGAGACCGATGTCGGTTCTGTTTCTCTTCCCTCTGTAGACCCCTGTCTGGACAGTTGTTAATTTGATTAATTATGAGTATTACTGTGATTTTTAATGATCGTAGTGTCATTTGTTCTGACCTATAACGCTCTCTTTAAGCTTTTCAGAGGGTGTTGTTAAGTCTCTTTTGGTAGTGCTTAACCAAATATATTATTACAACAAAGTTTCACATCTTTTTCTTTCTGAATATTTGGTAAACAAGCAATACTGCAATTACTACTGCCTTGGTAGGTCAAAACTTGTAATATATTGACAGTTTTATGTAGTTCAGCCTGATAGATTCTTTATACTCATTGATCTAGGATCATGTAGAGTTTTACGTATTCCTCTTCTCAAAAATATCTCTGTGTGATAACAGAAGTGAAAATTGAAGTCAGTGAGGTAAAACTAGTAGCACAGTAATTTCTTTTATTCTTGCTTTCACGTGAACATCAGATAGCTGGGCGAAGAACTGACCTTATTTGTACATAGATTCTTTGATGAAAATATTTAGAGAGTTCTTCATTGAGGCATAGCCAACTCGGTACGCTGTGGATTCTGAATGATGCTTCCCAGTCTACCTGCTGTCTTAGAATTTTCTATAGTTGAGATGCTTTTTAATTGTTGTGAGTTGACTTCTGTTACCTACTGTGAGGGGGTTGGGTGGACATGTATGATTTTTGTTAGCTGTTATAATCTTTTTACTATGACATTAACTGAATTTAAAAATATGATGATGAAGAAAACAGCTAATAGTTTAAGCATTTATGTGACAGGTACGGTGCTAAATGCTCTACATAAAGTCTCATTTAATCCTTATATTAATTCAACAAGATAGATATTGTTATTCTCATTTTACAGATGAAGAAACTGGGTCCAGAAAAGTTAAGTAGTCAACTGACGAAGCTGTGATTTAAGTACTTTACTACTGCAGGCTGTTGAGAATAGTAACAAAATTCCAAATCTGGATCAAATAAATTGATCTGGTAGTAAACTCAGAAGGAATGAGAAGCTTTCTTATAAATCTCTTTTTGGTGATTTTTTTTTCTTCAGCAGTGGTCTTCAGGACTTATGGTGCATAAAAATCACCTGGGAAAGATTGCTTTACTAGGCTTAGGATGGGGACCCAACACCCAAGTCTGTTCAAGTGGCTTGCGTGACATGCTTTGTGCAGGCTCTTTCCTGACTTTCTAAGTCGTTTTTTTTGTTTGTTTTGTTTTTAAATATTTTATTTATTTGACACAGAGAAATCACAAGTAGGCAAAAAGGCAGGTGGAGAGAGAGGAGGAAGCAGGCTTGCTGCTGAACAGAGAGCCCCATGCGGGCCTCCATCCCAGGACCCTGGGATCATGACTGGAGCCCACGGCAGAGGCTTTAACCCACTGAACCACCCAGGCGCCCTAAGTCGTTAGTTCTTAATTGCTGGTAGCATTTTCAGGGCCCATTCACTGATATGTTGTTTACCCTTTACAAATCTATTTGAAACTCTCCTGAAGTTCTCGGATTTTTTTTTCTTTTGCCAAAAAGAAAAAAATTCCCCTCCAGTCTTTTTTTTTTTTTTTTTTTTAAGATTTTATATATTTGAGAGAGCATGCTAGAGAGAGGGAGCGCACAAGCAAAAGCAGTGGGGAGGGGCAGAGGGAGAGGGAAAAGCAGACTCCCACAGAGCAGGGAGCCCAATGCAAGTTGCTGTCCCAGGACCCTAGGATCATGACCTGAGCTGAAGGCAGGTGATTAACCAACTGAGCCACCCAGACACCCCTCCAGTCTTTATTCTTGAGCTGTCCTTGATGGTTTACCACCACCTGCTACTGAAATTTTCTCCATTAGCTTCCGTGATTTTCTTTTCATGCTACTCTCCATATAGAACATGCACAAAAAACGTTCCTGCTTTTGAATAGAATGGTTTGTATTACTCCCCTTCCCCATTACCCAACCAAATTTGTTCATATCTCCTCTGATACTATAAGAATATCTTATTTACTCATTTAAATTATCACATTTTATTCAAAGCTATGAAGACATGAAGAATATCATAAAAATACAGGATAAAAGATCTGTGAATTGTACAGGTTATTTCTTGCCAGGCATTCATGTTTTTAGGTATAGAAGGAAAAAAAACTATGCTGTTTAAAACTAGATTCTAAAAGCCACAGCAAATCCTCAATTTAAGAACCCTTATGTTTGCTATCCCTTGGCTGAGCTTTGCTAGATTTCCTGTATTACTTAAACTGACACCTGTCTTTTAGTCTTTCCAGTTGCTCAGAAAAAAATAGCATAATTACTCATTTAATCAACATGTCCCCGAAGAGTTTGACAAACTACAGAAGAGCATTAATGAGAGAGAGAGAACGAGAGAACAAACTTCCAACCACAGCTCATTACTGGAAAGATACTTAAGTTCTCTCCCATCAGAAATCAGACACAAAAATAACAGGTTTGAAGTAGATCTAAAAGAAAATCAAAAGGAAGCTATACTTTATATCCAATCTCTGTAAATAAGAGAGATAATTATTTAATATTGTATTTACCTATAATCCTTTTATAAAGTTGCGTATGAAGGAAGAACAGAACTTCTTCTTTTTTTTTTAATTTTTTCCAGTGTTCCAAGATTCACTCCCCATTCCCCACACCCAGTGCTCCATGCAATAGGTGCCCTCAGTACCCACCACCAGGATCTCCCATCCCCCCACCCCTCCCTCCAAGTCCCTCAGTTTGTTTCTGTGTCCAAAGTCTCTCTTGTTTCCTTTCTCTCCCTGAATTACCCTACTTCCCATTTCCTTTCCTTCTCCTACTGTCCTCTATATTACCCCTATGCACCACAAGTAAGTGAAACCATGTGATACTTGACTTTTTCTACTTGGCTTATTTCACTCAGCATAATCTCTTCCAATCCATCCATGTTGCTACAAAAGTTGGGTATTCATCCTTTCTGATGGAGGCATAGTATTCCATTGTATATATGTACCACATCTTCTTTATCCATTCATCTGTTGAAGGGCACCTTGGCTCTTTCCACAGTTTGGCGATTGTGGCCATTGCTGCTATGAACATTGGGGTACATATGGCCCTTCTTTTCACTACATCTGGAAGAACAGAACTTCTATAACTACAGGGTAACTATAGTTACCTTTTTCTGTAGACAAGCAGTTACCTGTGCTTTCTTTAATGTCAAAGGCACTTTATTTGCTTATATCCAAACCTACCCTAGGAAGACAATGTCATCAAGTTAGTGAGACTGCAGAGACTATAAGAAATGAACTTTTTATGATTGTGTTGCCCTTCACACTAAATGTGTATCAGGTGTAATATCAGACCAGGTTAATAGAAATAAATTCCATCGTGGTTCACAGTGTCATGATGGCTGTTGATCACACAGTGATGCAGTGTAGGACATGTTATCTTTTAAACTGCTCTTGTTGCCGCCTCATAATCTGTCCTACCTTCAGAAAACATCATACATAGGGGCACCTGGGTGCCTCAGTTCATTAAGCATCTGCCTTCGGCTTGGGTCATGATCCCAGGCTCCCTGCTTGGCAGGAAACCTGCTTTTCCTTCTCCCACTCTCCCTGCTTATATTCCATCTATTGCTGTCTTTCTCTTTGTGAAATATATAAATCTTTTAAAAAAAAGAAAAGAAAGCATCATACACAGAAAACTGAATTTATTAAGGAATGGTTATGTACATTATAATGTGTATGGACAAGTTCCTTGATATATTTAACAGTTTTATCAACTATTTTTAAAATGTTCCATTCATAAAAATTAACTGACGAGGAACACACATTTAGCTTAAATCCATTTCAACAATGTAGTATTTACCTTGACCAGTGAATTCCCCTCTTCATTGCACCTGCTTCTGATACTAGAATCAAAAAACATGGTATTATTAAAATACTAAGATAAAAAATTTCAATTTGCTTTTCTTCTCCAGTACTCACAGTATACTCTGTTTTCAGAATTCAAATGAATGAACAAATGTAAGTCAGTAAATATGTATGTTCTCAGTTCCATTTTGCCTGTAGTTGTTTATTTTTGCTCTGCCCTGTTCAAAAGGATTTCATACCATTTGCTAGAGTTTTCCAACGTATGATGAGATAAGGTAAATTAAAATGTGGCCAAGGAAAAGAAAAAGTATGGGTGGAGACAGCCAGAAATAATTTAAAAAATGCAAACCATATTGGCCAACACCTTTACTACTGGTGGTCCACAAATAGCACAGTAAGCTTTCTAGCGCCAACTTTTAGAAGTAAAAAAGAAAACCTTTACAGTGCTGTTGAATAAAAAGAACTGAGTTGTTCAGGTGAATTACAACCCTTGTTGGTCTTAAGATGAAGCAGATCTTTATCCTGAAGATCCTCAAAAAGAGGAAATAACTTTGAGTTTCATAGCAGTTCATAATAAGCATTCAAATGTTTGTTGAATGAATTACAGTACACTTCAAAATCAGCTATTGAGGTCATTCATTTCAGCAAAAGTAATTTTGTTATAATTGGAGGCACATAGCCAACAGCATAAAGTTGTGGTCCAGATTGCTAGCTTACTTTGGTCTAACATCATATTTTAGAATATCTAGAGAAGTGAATGGGTTTTTCGTTCTTCAAGTGATTATTCCTGAATATTGATCTCTTGATAAATGTTAGCAGCAGTCCAGACCTGTACTCTGTTGCCAGGCGAATACAGACCTCTTTTTCTTAGTAGTGCTCAGAGCACATTTGTATTTTCATCAGAACTAAGGAACCTAAAAAGGCCTAATGATAGGCCCATCTTTCCCCTTGTCCTGGGCAAGTAGTAGAAATTCCCACAGACTTAGGATGTTCTGAAGAAAATATAATCCAGTCCAGTACATAAAGACAGGAGTAGTTGATTTCCTAAAGTTCTGTTCCTTGCAGCTGAATCGTTTTAGTCTGAAAAAATTTAGAGCAAATAAAACCAGATTTCCACCTCAGTCAAAATAAAATCTAATTAAAGCATTCAGAGAACATTAAACTATTTCCTCATGTAGTTAGTGTCTGTGATATATTACTCGTGAAATGTACATCAAAGTGACCCCAAAGAGGCACACTTAAGATTTTCACTATTCACTGATTTAAATTTGAAGAACATTGATCAGCTGTTCTTTCTGACACTTAATTAGCTGTCAGGCTCAGTTATCAGTTGAACCCTTCCTAGTTCAAGATAAAACCATATCATCCACTTATAAAAGGCTTGTCTTAGTATTCTTCTGTAATAAGGCAGGATATATGCAATTCATCCAAAAATGGCTTCAGGTCAAGTTAAGTCAAGGAGAAATACTGTTTAATTTTTTTGTTTTTGTTTTTTAATGGAAAAAAAGTAGTATGTATTGATGTAAAAAGAGATCCTTGGAATACTCAATGAAAGTTAATTTGTGAAATAATATTATATTAATCCTCATTTTTTAAAAAGGCAGTTGTGGGGCACCAAGGGGCTCAGTCGTTAAGTGTCTGCCTTTGGCTCAGGTCATGATCCCAGGGTCCTAGGATTGAGCTCCACATCAGGCTCCCTGCTCAGCAGGAAGCCTACTGCTCCCCTGCTTGTGTTCCCTCTCTCTCTTTCTGTCTCTCTGTCAAATAAATAAAATCTTTTAAAAAATAAATATACCAAATGCATATATCTCTGGTGATAGGGAATTTGGAAATCTGTTATTTTTCTACCTTTTTCTACTGTTTTGAGTTTTTTAGTAATCATTATGTTTTTCCAAAAAAAAGAGAAGTTTGTTTATTTTGGAAGGGTTGATACAGCCAAGCCATGGTGTATAGTGAGAACCTTTGTTTCCTTACTTTATAGGGATAATAATAAAACAGTCTTCCTATTAGTTTGCTACAACTACCTTAACAAAGTAACATAGACTATCTAACTTTAAAAACAGGAATTTATTTCAGGAGGCCAGAAGTCCAAGATCAAGGTGTCAGCAGAATTGGTTTCGTTCTGAAAAAAGCTTTATAGGTTGCTGTCTTCACATTTAGATGGTGCCCTTCACATGGTCTTCTCTCACAGGTATGCACTTGCCTGGGGTGGCTCTCTGTCCTAATCTCATTTTATAAAGATAACAGATTGGATTAGGGCCCACCCTCTTCACCCCCATTTTAATTTAATTACATCTTTAAATGTTCTTTCTCCAATTACAGTGGACATTAATAATAATAGTTATTCTGGGAAACAAATCTTTCTTGTAAAGCAGCTAGCATAATGCCTGACAGGAAAAGCTCAATAAAGGTTACCATTATTTTAACCCTGAGGGAGTTTTCAGTTGCTTTAGTCAGAATACCATCTCTTTTACCTGGATGCTTAGTAGTAGATTCTTCATGTAGGCTCTTTGCTAGCATCAATAATTAGAAATGTGTATGCCTCCTACAGCTTGACCCATAACTATTTTCTGTTCAGTCATAGTTGATGACAAGACAACTAAAAATAACAAATAATATGCTATAATTTAGATGTCTTTTTCTGTGATGGTAGGTGGTTGTGATGAAGTAGCCATAGCTCAAGTCTTTCTGTGAGCGTTTGAACATTGATTTCAGTAACCGAGACTTGCTGTTAAGCAAATGGTCAAGATATAATTTGGCTGGAGTGTCTACTGATAACACTGATGAATTAATGTGTGCTATTCTATAGTAATAATAAGACTGTGATGGCAGAGTGAGGGGCCAAGTGACAGTCTTTTATGAAGATGGAACAAACTCCTCTAGGTCCAGATAAGCAATTTCATGTCTGTAGAGTTAATAAAGATTACCAAATAAGGCAGGATAAAGGCCCATAATTATGCTCAGGAAGCAGCAAAAACTTTATTTAAACAGCTTAAGTTGGCTGTCACTTGTGCAGTTTGGGGTAACTGTTACTGGATCTGTCACAGTGGCCTGGAATCTGCTAAACTTAGGTTGTCCATTGATCTTGTTTTTTTTTTTTTTTTTTTTTTTTTTTTTTTTTTTTTTTTTTTTTTTTTTTTTTTTTTTAATATTATTTTTTTTCTTTCTTTTTTTTTTTTTTTTAAGATTTTATTTATTTATTTGACAGAGAGAAACACAGTGAGAGAGAGAACACAAGCAGAGGGACTGAGAGAGGGAGAAACAGGCCTTCCGCGGAGCAGGAAGCCGGATGTGGGGCTCGATCCTGGGTCTCCGGGATCATGACCTGAGCCAAAGACAGTTGCTTAACCAACTGAGCCACCCAGGC
>PITA01027384.1:0-21023 GCA_004023965.1 Spilogale gracilis | reverse complement strand
CTTAATTTCTCAGCCCCAGTAACTATTTTTTAGTCTCCTGTCTTCTACATTGCTAACCTATTTCAGTTTTCTTAGTTTTAGTGTATGTGTGTATGTGTGTGTGTGATTGTGTAAGCTCATGCATGTTTGTATGTGCACGTGCGTTAACTTACTGTTTTTCTCCCACCACTCCTAAAATGCAAGCTCCACCTCTGTTGGAAATCTTTTCACTTATTTCCTTTTGCTATATCCATAGACCCTAAAATATGCCTGGTATATAGGAAGCACTAGAAAACATATGTTAAACAAATGAAAGATGAATACAAATAGCTTATTTGTATTAGCAATCCATATCTCAGACTTATCCTGACCTACTTATGAAATAGGAAATGTATGACTTACATAGAATTCAACATGTGTCTAACCTAAAGACCTATATTTACAAGAAAACCAGTATAATATCTGCATATTATGCTGCAAAATGATACAATTTGAGTAAACTGTATTTAAAGGTATGCATTTTATATGAATCTAAAATGTTAGCTCTTAAAAAAAAACTACTAAAATTACAAGGGTTTTATTAACATTAGAACAGTTACATTTTGAATATGTATGTTGAGATTTTATGAAAACACACATAGTCAACTAGGTAATCCAGCCTGTTTGAGAAGTTTATTATAAAGAAAATCAGGCTCACAACTTTAGGCATAACAATTTGAGGTATGGGTCTTTTATCACTTACAGTGTACAGAAAATTTTTGTAGAAGATGCTAAGAGAAATAGTTGATTTGAAAATCCATATTTAAAAATAAAGATCCTGGGGCACCTGGGTGGCTCAGTTGGTTAAGCGCCTGCCTTCGGCTCAGGTCATGATCCCGGAGACCCGGAATCGAGCCCCACATCGGGCTCCCTGCTCAGTGGGAAGCCTGCTTCTCCCTCTCTCTCTCCCCCTGCTTGTGTTCCCTCTCTGGCTGTGTTTCTCTCTGTCAAATAAATAAAATCTATAGAAAAAAAAAAATCCTTTGGGGGCGCCTGGGTGGCTCAGTTGGTTAAGCGACTGCCTTTGGCTCAGGTCATGATCCTGGAGACAAGGGATCGAGTTCCACATCGGGCTCCCTGCTCAGTGGGAAGCCTGCTTCTCCCTCTCTCTCTCCCCCTGCTTGTGTTCCCTCTCTGGCTGTGTTTCTCTCTGTCAAATAAATAAAATCTTTAAAAAAAAAATAAATAAAGGTCCTTTGGACAGATGGATAATGATGTGAAAGCAGTTTAAGACATACTTAAGGTTTTTGAAGTTTGTCCATTATAGCTGATGATAAAGTTGTAGGAAATTTCAATATTTGCCCAAAAGACTAAAGTCAGCATCTCATTGAAATATTTTTTTTAAAGTAAATTAGGTAGTTCTCTGTAATCCTTCTTCCTGTGTTGAAGGATCATATGAAAGTGTGCTGATAAAGAAGAAACCTTGAACCACAAGGCTGACTAAACAAATTCACTAAGCTCTATATTAGTCCCAAGAGAAAAACAATCCAATGAAGTGACAGTGTTGCTGACTCAAGAAATCCTTGACTTTCACAGTTGTCTCCCATTTCCTTAATATGAGATTCGTGGTTGGCTAACATTATTAACAGTAGAATTCTAGGTTATATATATATAGCCTATTCATAAACACATGGGAAATGTTTATAAAATTTTTCTATAAAGTTGTGTTGTGTTGTTACATTCATGAGTCATACTCACACTCAGCTTTTTTACTATATAATAGAAGGCATTCATCACCATCCAAGATGCCTCTAAGTGACTCTTCACAAGATGATAAGCATGCTTGAACAAAGCTCCCCTTTACTCCAATTTTTAAACTCCACACAGCAAAAATCATTGTCTAGCAATGGCGCATGCTAGGGTCAAACCTATTTCATTTATCTCATTATGGTTATTTTCTAGATAACTGTTAAGTCATGCTAATATGCTACTCATAAAGCTGGAAAAGAGGAAAAAAAGCTAAGTTATTGAATGTATCCTCTGCAGTGCATTTATAAATGTAGCATTTATGAAATCCTGTCAATATCTGTACTCACATTTGATGTGCCTAAACTATGCATGTAAAAATTGAAGGTCAAAAAAGTTAAGCTACCTGTTGAAAGTTGCACAGCTAGTAAAGGCAGAAACCAAAATTCAAATCTAAGTTGTTCCTCTCTCACATTGTTAACCAAAATGTTACATTGAGAGTTCTGTCTTAGTGGCTTTAAATTGTTTCTTTTGAGCAAAATGTATAAGCTAGTAGCTTTAAAAGGAAGAGAGTGTTTTTCTTTTTATTGATATAACTATCAATGAGTTATATCAATGGTTTATATCAATAAACACATTACTGGTTTCAGGGCACCTGGGTGGCTTAGTCGGTTAAGCGTCTGCCTTCAGCTCAGGTCATGATCCTGGGTGCCTGGGATTGAGCCCCACATCAGACTTACTGCTGGGAGCCTGCTTCTCTCTCTTCCTTTGTGTGTGCTCCGACTGTCTTGCTCTCACTCTCTCTCAAATAAAATCTTTTTTTTTTTTTTAAAAGGCACTGGCTTCAAACAAAAAGTAAAAATCTATAAAACAAAAGAAAATGGGGGAGATGATGACCATGCAGTTTAAGAAGATGGAAAACATGTGTTAATGGAACAAGAAAGCTAAATCCAGGGTCAGAAAAAAAAATCCAAACAAATGAATAATTTGGAGTACACACAAGAATATTAGAAATTAATGACATTAGTCACCTCTATAAATAAGGTTGAAAATAGCTGACACAAGATATGTTTTTGAAATTCTATAGATTTCACTTGTGTGTATAGGGGAGTGAAATGCAAATAAATACAATCTGTTGATGAAGTGCAAATAAGTTCATATGTGATTAGCAAGAAGAGGAATGATTATCACTTTCAGACCAGCTGTATGTTGATAAAAGAATTTTTCCAGCGTTTTAGTATTTTGTGCTAACAGGTATCAGCAGTTGAATGCAACAGAAAGGGTCACCTGAAAGCACCAGAGCGCGACACATACAGGATACAAATCTATTCCACGTTTTTTTTGCCACAGGCTTTGACTTACAAGCGCTATTGGGTGGTCTTCTCTAATATGCCATAGTTCAGTACCTTCAGCCTTTCTTTACATCCCTCTGTCGAGCAATCTTCATAATCACTTTTTGGTAAGATCATTTAATTATTACAGTGCTCTACTATTTGATAATGTGCTATATGTATACTAGTATTTTTCCATAGGAATTGTTGTTGGTGTTCCAGCTGTAAGTTCCACTGATACTGTTCCTAATTCTGTTTTTTCCTCCCAACTGTTCAACTTAGCATCATGTAAAAAAATTTAGCAACAACATATACATTATATATGGTAGATAGCTCTAAACTGCTATGGAAAGATTTTCAAGATGCATGTCGATTTTTAAAGAGAATGCATAATAGTATGCATAGTGTGATTGCATTTTGATATGAATGAGGAAAAAATGAGATTATATATAGATCTGTTCTCGTATCACAGAATATATTTAAAAGGTTTCCAGGTAGATTACACAATGGTAGCTACCAAGGTCTGTATCTCCCAATATTTTCTCCTAAAACAAAAAAGAAAAAAGAGAAGGTACTAAAACTCATGCCTTCAGTTTTCACAAGTTGAAAGGGGAGAATGCCCAAACTAAAAGTAGGGAAAATAGAAAGTCACTAGATTCTGGTGTACACTATCTATTAATCCTGCCCTGCTGCAGGCTTTGTGTTGAAAAGCTCAGAGAGAAAGAGAGGAGGAGGAGGAAAGGGAAGGGTGAGAGGGAGAAAGGGGTGGAGGAGGAATTACTATGAAGAGAGAACAGAGGAGCTAGTGACAGAGCTAAACTTAATCTGAAACAACTGCCAGTATGACAAGTATAATAGTGAAAATACTTTTTAAAATAAAGCATTCTTAGTTATCACAGAACGATTGTCATGGAAGATACTTTAGTTCTTAAATATGAAGTGGCTGTCTTGGAGACAGAGCATCTGAGAGAAAAAAAGGAAAAAGAGGTACTTCCTGAGGAGGAAATAATGGAATATAACTAAGATTTTCAATTAGAATCTCAAGTATCTTTTTGAAAATAAATGAAGATGTGAATCTACAAATTAGAGGGCAAATAGGAGAAAATTATCTCAGAATGATTAGGTCTTAGAAGTATCCTAGTCAAACTATTAAGCTTTGAAGAGAGAGATGAAAAAAATCGAGTTCTTCAGCAAAAAAAGATCAAATAACTCAAGAGGCAAAAAGGAGGAATTAGACTGACACTCAGTTTTTGAAAAGCAACATTCAGAGCAAGACCGTAATGGAGCAGGACAAAACATCATTTAAAGAAAGTGTGAACCAAGGATTTTATATCTAGTTAAACATTCCTTAAATAAAGAGGTTATAGAAAAAGTTTTACACATAGATGAATTTAGGGAGTTCTTTACTAATGAGACCTTCCTGGGGAAATTAGAATGAGCTCCATTAAAGCAAGAGATGCCTGGGGAAACTTCAATGAACGGACAGATGCTGAATATTTTAATGCATGCAATTTAAGTTTAATGCTGAAAAATGAAGAGGATGAACTAATGTACAAAATCCATAGACAGTGACATAGTACAATTTATTTTAGTGGGAGGAAAAAGGAGATAGAAGGAATCTGGATGAGCTCATTGATTCTTTTTAAATTGATATATAACATTAGTCTTTGACACGTGTATAGACAAAAGGTAAGAAAGAAAGAATCCCATTAAAGACTGACAATCCAGAAATTAACAGTTTGATATGGAAACTGGGAACTAAGGGCATTCATGAGTTATAAATACAAAGGTAGTAACTGGAACAAAAATACAAACCTTCCAAAATACACTGTTTAGTCACAATGTGATTGTAGCATATAAATAAGCATGAAATTAAAACAAAATGCCTAATTATAAAATATTGTTACAGAAATAAAGCCAAATACATTTGGCAGAAAAACAATTGGGAACAAATGTAGTTTACCTATTTAAAAAAGATACTGAATTCCCTTACAAAACAAGATGCGATTATGTTATTTTCAATAGGCAGGTAAAGATAAACTTATTTATAAGGACAAATTTTTTTAAGGAATGTCTAATGTTATATTAGGCAACTAGAAAACTGTAAGAAAGTGGAATGGCAATGCTACTTATCAGACCAAATATAATTTAAGTCCACAAGCTAAAACCTCATTTGACAGAGATGTTGATAAATCACAGTAACTGGGCCAGAGAAGGTAACTGATGTAAGTAACTATCGTCTTTTGATCATCTACTAAATATTAAAGAAGAAAACTACACAATTATTGTAATCTAGATATTTTTCTCAGGATTGTAGTTTAATAGTTCAGGTACTACATATATTTGAAGATTGAGCAAATTAACATATTATGATGAAAGTCAAGACTCCGTTGTTAGAGAATGTAGTTAGATGTAAAGAAAAGGGAAAGCTAGAATAAACCCCAGGTGTTGGTTTGAATGGCTAGTATCAATAAGAACTCATTACTTCCTAGGTTCCGTCTTCGGAGAGATCCTAGAAACAGTGATCTTGATCCTGGTTTTTAAATCTACTCTCAGTTAAAAGAATCAAGGCTCCTTAAAGAAATGGTTGATTGCATGGCAAGGAGAGAACAAGATGAGTTTGGAGCACCTTGTGATGTAAAAAAAGTAGGAAGTGCTCTACAGATAAAGGAGGCATTGCAAACAGACAAAACATTATATTGGTGAGATAGGTAGTTGGTATATAAAGTCAAAACTTCATTCATTCTCCTTGCTGCATGATTCCCATGTCTTAATATACCAGAATGTTTTCATGATCCCCTTCTTGATGGGCGTTTAGGTGGTTTCCAGTCTGGATCTATTTAGAACTGTGCTGCTACGAATATTTTTGTACATGTCTGTTACACATGTGTACACATCTATGTTGGGTATATATTTAGAAGGGGGACTGCTAAATCCTAGGGAAGGCATCTGTTAAGCTTTGATAAATAACACCAAACAACTTGGCAGAGACGCAGGCAGAGAGAGAGGAGGAAGCAGGCTCCCCGCTGAGCAGAGAGCCTGATGTGGGGCTTGATCCCAGGACCCTGAGATCACGACCTGAGCTGAAGGCAGAGGCTTTAACCCACTGAGCCACCCAGGCCCCCACCAATTTTCTAAAGTGGTTATTCCAATTTACTTTCCCATCAGCAGAACATAAGTTCCGCTTGATCCATGTTTTCTCCACATTCTGTAATTTTCTTCCTTTCTATGTTAGCCATTCTGATTTTTCAAAAAGCCCATAAAGAGAGACATATTATCTCAAAGAAAGGATAGTTCTATGATAATAGACCTCATAGCAGTTATTCTGGAAGTCAGAATGTGGTAGAAAATACATCTTGAAAGAGGTTTCCAGCTTCTGCCCTTGCCTTGGTATAGCCTATGAGCAGCACAGCAACCTGAATCTTGTGATCAAAACATTGTTAGCAAATGCCACTCCATGCCTCGAAATTATCCAAGGGCTTTGCCTCTCATTCTGAATGCCCCAATTCTGAATGTGGTACAATAAGACCTTCATGAATTGGTTCCCTCTTATGCTTCATTCTGCTCGCTTATTCAGCCCTGACCACTAACTCTTCATCGCACACCAAGTATGTGCCCACTTATGTCCTTTGCACAGTCTGTTCCTTTGCCTGGAAAATGTTCTCCCCAGATGTTCACATGGCTTCCTTGACAAATATTTTCTCAAATTGCTTAAATAGCAACCTCTTTTCTTAATGGCCTCTTTCTTGCACAATTCTACTCCTTGATATCTATCCCCATCTAAAATAAGTTCTTTTTTGTCTTCATCTAACATGATTTGTGAGGGCTTTTTTTTTTTTTTACGATTTTATTTATTTGACACAATGAGAGAGGGAACACAAGCAGGGAGAGTGAGAAAGGGAGAAGCAGGCTTCCCGCCGAGCAGGGAGCCTGGTACAGAGCTCAATCTTGGGACTCCGGGATCATGACCTGAACCAAAGGCAGATGCTTAATGGTAGAGCCACCCAAGTGCCCCAGTTTGTGAGTTTTTTAAGCCTATGTTGTATAAGCATAGCTTAAAATAACTGTCATTTAAGAAAATCTTAAAATCAATACATTGCTTTTTCTCAATGGGTTTGCTGCCAGAACACAGGTGTTACAATGCTAAACCTAAACAAAAATGGGAAAGGAAAAGACTCATACCAACACTGTTGTCGTTGGACATGTAGATTCAGGCAAGTCTACCACTACTGGTCCTCTGATCTACAAATGTGGTGGGATCCACCAAAAAACTATTGAAAAATTTGAGAAGGAGCCTCCTAAGATGGGAGAGGGCTCCAAGTCTTCCTAGATCTTGGATAAACTGAAAGCTGACTGTGAATGTGATATCACCATTGATACTGCCCTGCGGAAATTTGAGACCAGCAAGTATTATGGGACCTTCACTGATGCGCCAGGACACAGTAATATTATCAAAAACATAATTACAGGCATATCTCAGGCCAACTGTACTGTCCTGATTGTTGCTGCTGGATTGGTGAATTTGAAGCAGGGATCTCCAAGAATGCACACACCCATGAGCATGCTTTTCTGGCTTACACACTGGGTGTAAAACAACTAACTGTTGGTGTGAACAAAATGGATTCCACTGAGCCACCCTAGAGCCAGAAGAGGTATGACAAAATCATGAAGACAGTCAGCACCTATATTGAGAAAATTTGCTACATCCTTGACACAGTAGCATTTGTGTCAGTTTCTGGTTGGAATGGTAACAAGCTGCTGGAACCAGTCCCCACATGCCTTGGCTCAGAGGATGGAGTCACCCGTAAGGACGGCAGTGCCATTGAAACCCTACTGTTGGAAACTCTGGATTGTACTTGACTGGCAACTCATCCAACTGATGAGCACCTGCATCTACTCCTGTAGGACGTCTGCAAAGTTGGTGGTGTTCGTACTGTCCCTGTGGGCTGAGGGGAGACTGGTGTTCTTAAATGTGGTCACTTTTGCTCTAGTCAAAATTATAACTAAAGTAAAGTCTGTTGAAATGTACCAGACTCACCTTTGAGTGAGTCTCTTCTTGGATGCAGTTTGGGCTTCAGTGGCAAGACCATACCTGTCAAGGGTGTTCGTTGTAGTGATGTGGCTGGTGACAGCAAAAATGACCCACGAGTGGAAGTAGTGGGATTCATGGCTCATTTGATTATCCTGAACTCTCCAGGGCAAACCAGTGCCAGATATGCACCTGCTCTGGATTGTCACACAGCTCACATTGCTTGCAGGTTTGCTGAGTTGAGAGAGAAGACTGTTCATTGTTCTAGGAAAGAAAAAACAACTAAAGGTGGACCCCACGTTCTTGAAATCTGGTGATGCTGCCATGGATAGGATTTCTTAAAGTCTATGTGTATTGAGAATTTCTCTCACTATCTTCCGGGCTGTTTTGTTGTTGGTGACGTGAGACAGTTGCTTGTGGGTGTCATCAAAGCAGTGGACAAGAAGGCAGCCGGAGCTGGCAAGGCACCATGTCTGTCCAGAAGCTCAGTCGGCTAGATGAGTATGGTCCCCAGCACCTGCCACCCTAGTCTTAATTAGTGGTGGGAGAACAGTCTCAGAACTGTTTGTGTCAGTTGGTCGTTTAATAGTAAAGGACTGGTTAAGGATAATAGTACATCATAAAACCTTTGGGAAAAAAGGAGGTTTTGTGGGCCATTTACTTATTGTGTGTGTTGTTTTAAGTTATTAGTTTTTAAAATCAGTGCTTTTTAATGGAAACAACTCAACCAAAAATCTGTCACAGATTTTTGAGACCCATTAAAACAAGAGTGTAATGGGCAGAGGGGAAGAAAAATTAATAATATAGAAATTTATATTGAAAGTACATTTTTAAGCTTATAGTTACTTGTTTGGAGGAAATTGGTGTTATTTTCTCTACTGCTTTAAGTATTTCCTTCGTTTGGATTTCAGAGTTTTAATTGCGTATGCCTGCCTGTGCTTTCTCTTTATATTTATATGACTGTACATTCATACTCATTTTTGAAATTGTGGCTTGATAAGTTTCATACATTTTGGAAATTTTTCAGCTTGCATTTCTTAAGACATCCGTTCTCTCATCTTCTCTATTCTGGAACTGTAATTACATACTTTTTGAATATTTCTACCATGTCCATATGTTTCTTTCAGACTTTTCTATAATTTTCATCTGTTTTCTTCATATTTCTACCTGACTGTCTTCTGATTATCAGCCTTTGAATTCCCTAATCCTCTCTTCTACTATACCATAAACATCTATTTGTAGATACTATATTTTTAATGTTTAGGAGTATTTGCTTTTTTTTAAGCAAATAAATGCTAACTCCTTGGTGAAATTATCCATCCTTTTTTTAATCTATTTTAATAAAAATAGTACTTGAGGGGCTCCTGGATGGTTCAGTGGGTTAAAGCCTCTGCCTTCAGCTCAGGTCATGATCTCAGGGTCCTGGGATGGAGGCCCACATTGGGCTCCCTGCTCAGCAGGGAGCCTGCTTCCCCCTTTCTCTCTGCCTGTCTCTCCGCCTACCTGTGATCTAACACTGTCAAATAAATAAAAAATAAAATCTTTAAAAAAATAAAATAATAAATAAATAAAAATAGAAATAGTACTTGAAATACAGTTTTCAAAACTCCATGTTTGGATCACTCATGTCTTTATTGGTTTATCTCTGTTCATCTTGATTTTTGTCACTTAGTCTTATTTCTTCTTAGGACAGTTTTTATTGAATGCAGTGTACATAGCAAAAGCTCAAAATGTTTTGTTTCTCTACACTACACTTAATTTTCTTCCTGTAGGCAAATGGAGTATAGTCAGATCATCTTATTTCAGCTTAGGTTTGTCTGTTTTTTTTTTCCTTCTAGAGTTTACCTCTTTCAAGGTCTCACATGAAAGCCTGAATTTTAAACTTAGTCCCTCATTCTTGTCAGCTGTGAAAGCAATTTTTGTCTTCACTGTGTATATTCTGGAAACACTGATTAGAGTTATAGCCTCTTTGGTGTCTGCTTTAACATTCTCAGCATCTCCTCCAATGCAAGTATTATTTATTTCAAGAAGAGATGATGTGAGGACTTTGCCACTCATTTAATTTTATTTCCATGATCGTGACACTCCTTGAATCCCAGCTGCCTGTTTTTTTAATAGATTTAAACATCTTAAAAAAAAAAAAAGAAAACACTTGTTTTAGCTTCTGCAAGAAGAGTTAGCCTAATACAGCTTCTGTCATTCTACCTAACTGTGGAGCTTTCTCTAGAAATATATTTGGGATTGAAATTGGCAACTATTTCACATGAGAGACAGTTGTGTTGACTGAGTTCTCAAAAAAGAAAAAAAATCCTCTCATTTTTAGACCAATACATATTAAACTCTAACACCTTTCTGTCGAGTCAGGCTTTTAATTTTAATATTAGAGAATCTATTGATAACTTTGAAGTGTCATGGTAATTTCTTGTTGTACCATGGTGGTTAATGGAAGTCTATCTATAGCTACAAATGGAGACAGAGTTGGGAGAGATTTTTTTTTTTTTTTATTGTGAAAGCCATTGAATCTTCCTAATAACAAAACAACAGCAAATAACAATCCTCTGTATAAGCAAAAGAGAAGTAAGCAAGACTGGCTACATAATTTGTTGGTCATAATTTGACAGAATGCAACATGAAAATGCAGGGCCCTTATTTACAAATGAAGAATTTCAAGACAGCTAAAGCAGAACATTAAGTAGATTTTAGAATAACAACTCTTCTTTCTTTATTTTTAAAGTGTATAAACAGGCTAGGGTAGAAGCAACTCTAAAAAATCCGCTCATTGTTATGTTCCAAGTATTTCTGTAATCATGAGTTCAGTGCTCAATATATTTATACAGTAATACGTAATCTACTAAGGAAAAAGTTCTATGTAATAAGAATGTATTTAAGAAGTATTTTTTTAAATGATATAAGTGAACTATGTAGGAACGTAACTTCTTTGTCTCTGATCATAGTTAGAAAAATACAAAAACAGACATTTATATATTAATTATAATATATATTTTCTTCTTGAGAGCTCCTCTAAGAATAGCCTATTTTATACTTAGAACCACTGTTTGCATTCTGCTGTGTTTCACTGAGCCCAAATATCCACAAATGGTACAACTTCTTTTTCATGTCATGATACATTTTCTTGGTAAAAATTAACTTACACATAAAATTGGATACCGTAGTCTTAAAACCCTTCTAATTAGAAACACTTGACAAAAGTGACATTGAACCATTGTTTAATAAAAAATAGTCCATGATTTCATTTTTTTTTCTCATGCATCATGTTTTCTCATGTTTTTGAAGTTTCATATTCTGTTGCTCTGGCTTAAAATGCTTTTATCATCCTGATTTCACGTGCAAACTCTTGGTTTGATTTTAGGATGCGGTTTAGATAGAAAGTCTTGTTGGGACTTGCTGGCTGACTTCTGACTCTGTGCTCCTGTAGCATTTTATACAGACTTAGAGCCTAATGGGCCATTAGGTAAAGAGTAACTTAGACTGTCAATGTGCCTCCTTCTTATGGCAGTGTCCTGCTTTATTAATCTTTGTTATCTCAAGCTTTCTCAGGCAAACAACTGACTAAAGTGAAGTGAACTAAAACAATTGTGTGCCTAATTTCATTCATCAAACATTTCTTGAGTGCCTAGCATTTTTTGGACAATGGACATATACTACTCAGCAAGACAGATTTGTCACTGCCCTTAGAAAACTTAAAATACTAGCAATAAGAATTAGGAACGAAAAAGAAATTCTATGATCATCGCTATAAGGAGAGTAAGAGTAAAGAGTGCTCAGGGCTTGTAAATGGATCTTAGGACCCCCAAATTACTTAACTTAAAATGAAATTGCTCAAGTGATGTATTTAGTATTAATATTACAAATTATCAGAAATGTGCAGACAACTAATCTTGTTAAGTCTATTTTCTCTTTGTTATTAGATAATGATGTCACCCCCTCCTTACTAATTTCAGAGTTTCTTATTGCCTTTGTATTCATAGGAAACCTGAGGCAAAGAGATAAGGGACTGGTATTTTAAAAGCATGATTTAGATACTGAGATTCTTCATTTTCTTTAATTCCAGCCATATTCCTTTATTGACACTGGCCTCCTTTTAAGAGCCTCGCCCACACCTCCCATTTATTGGCACCAGGTCAGCACAGGATTAATACCTCCTACCTCCAACAGAAGGAATAAAGAAAATAGATTTCTACAAAAATCATAATACCTCAGTGTCATTTTTACATATCTATGGCAGCCCTTTAATTTATGCCTTTCTATTATAAATAATTACTGTATATTTGTTCTTCGATGGTATTAAAATGTTTAGTAATATACAGATGGAAAATATGAAGTCATAGATCCCAAAAATGGGCAACATACTACTTTAGTGTTAATTGTCTTGTTTGAAGATGTAGGAAAAACAATAACAGAACATCAAAAACTTTTAGTCACTTAAAAGCTTTGTTAGGAACTTGATTATTCAAATGTGATGTTAAGTAGTAACACAACAAGTTATAAATGGAATGGACTCTAAGATCACCTGGTCAGTCTGATGATCTTCATTTATGCTTAGATAACTCTTCATCTAGATACTACTCATACCTAAAGCTGAATTATTTGCCCTTCAGATCTGACTTTCCTAATACACAGTGCTAACTTCTTGGTTTATATCACTAGCACATAATGTATATTAAAATATTATTTACTTTATTGTCATCTTTATTTGTAAAATGAACATTCTCAGCCTTGGCTAAAAGCCATCTATGACTTAAAGAGCGGATAGGGTCTTGGAGGATGTGCTAAATGAGGAAGTTCTTTTGGTCTCCTATACCTACTATTCCTTCTGGTTTTGTTTCCCAAGCACATATTTCCTATCATAAATGATTTTAGTAGTTTAATTGCTATTATGTTAGGGAAACTGCTGTTGATTTAACTTTACAGGATAGATTTACCATATTCAGGTAGAATATCTTGAGAAACACCCTTTTTTAACCCTTTAAGTACAAATCTGCTAAGTAGTCATACATGACAGAGAAGCAAAGTTTTCCCAAAAATAAGGGAAAAAATTCTTATTCTTAGGTAAAATAAGATAGCCCATATATAGCATGGGCCAGTGTGTTTGGAACTTAAGTTCCCTGTATGTGTTTCACTAGTAATCAGAGTTCTGATCTTCATAGAAACTTAAGTGAGATAACCTTAAAGTCCTCAAATCCTAATTACTGAATATAATTAAAATGTGAGCTTTGGTGTTGGTAATTTTTCAGTGGATACCATGATCAACTAATCAACTACTTTCAATTAGCTAATCTTTTTTTTTAGCCACCATTCTTGAAAGACTGAGGCCACAGGTGGATAATTTTCTCTCTCTTATCCATTGGGGGAGATAGCAAATTACCTCCTGTACATACCCTGGCCTTTGATCTTAGAACACTAGGACTAAATGAGTTGAGAAAAATAATTATAGTCTAGATGAGCTAAGATTCTTCTTTCCTAGGAGCAAAGGAATTATATAACAAATTTATTTTGACACATTATTTCTAAAGCCTACGTGACCAGAGGTAGAACATTAAAAAATATGTTTAAATTCTAAATTGGTTTTCAAAAGTCTCTTTAACGGAGATAAAACACGACACACAGACACACAAAAAGTCCATTTTTAACATCAGAGGAAACTTTTTGTATATGTATATCTTCTAGACCTAACACCCATATCTGAGCTAAAGAAAATGTTGAATAATGAGTGACTTATTAAAATGAAACAGAAAATATATTTAAAACTTCAAAAGAAAAATTCACCCCCACATAACCTTTCTTTTTCTATGCTATGTATTTTAAATATTAAATGCAATCACTATTCATATTAATTTTTCTTTCGGTCTTTAGGGACCCAAGAAGTAAAAACTGTAGAAAAAAAAAATCAGAGAAAAAGTCAAGACTTGGAGAGAATAAAAATAGAGTAATTCAGATATTTCTTCCAGAAAGGTGTACTTGTATTCTTTCTCTAAGCCTACCATTTGTTGAAGTCCCATCTGCGTAATTGGCAGGACCCAGCAGAAAATGAAAATGTGGGGCTTTGTGTTAAATTACTAACATTTATAAGACAACCTCAGCAGAGCATGAAACCAAGTGTGAGTTTCTCCTCGGCTTGGGGCTCTATGTGACTGCCAGATTTGCATGCCCATGAAACCACCTCTACTTAGGTATTTTCCACATAATTGCCTCTGATTCTAAAATGGCTTGTCAGTTCTTTGCCTTTTTATTTAAAACCACACTAGTACTTATTAGAAAGTAGCTGAATATTGATTAAAAACAATATGTTCATAATTTTTGATGTGAAAGAAAAATGTTAGAATACATTTGGTGAGTTTATTGGTTGGCAGATATATTCAAGAAAATTGTCCTTGGTTAATTCATTATAAATACTGGCTGAAGTAAAGCCAGTGATGAACTTCCTAGTTGGATTGGTATCAATTGTTCTGTAATTGATTTATTTAGATAAAATAATTTAACCCTTGTCTATTACACTTAAGACAGTATTTTTATCTAATATCATTGCAATGTGGACTAAGTTTTGTTAATAAGTACCACTGACAAATCAAGACCAATTACATGTAATAAAGAAATGAACAATATTATGTTTATATGAAAACTGTGAAATTTGATTACAGGCAGAACATGTGAGTAAATTGAGAGTGAGTAAAGGTCACTACTGAAAATTGTTAGATTTATTTAAAATTAACATAGGGAAACTATCACTTTATGACCCATAAAAATAAATTCTGCCTATATTTGAAATGTATCTGTAATAAGTTATTAATTTCATAATTAAAATTTCAAAAACAGACATGTATACAGTACATTCATTTGTTATTTTCATATTTAATATACAGCAATGGATATATGCATGGTACCCAAAAAAATATGAGATCATAATTGAAAGCTGGAGTCCTAGCCCAGCCCAGTACTACTTCTGACAAATCAGATTGTTACTTCCGTATCACTGATTAACATGGTCTGTGTTCTTTATTTGTCTTTAGAGATTATCTCATGACTTACTCCTAGGATGGTAAGAGTGTAGATCAAATTCACCATCCCTGTCACTACTCATATCATTTAAAGTTTTTTAGTTCTGGGATATTTAAATGATACATTGAGACTTCTATTTTTTGTCCTAAGTGGGTCACATGCTGCCCCTTGATTTGCCTCTCAGATGAAGAAAATTCCTCCATCTCCAGTTCCTTCTCTTTCCCATCAATCAGTTTCTGGCAGTTATAATCTTTGCTTTCATGTCGTCTAGGCTGATTAAAATTTACACTGTTGAATATGGAAGTTTTCAGGCAAGATGAAAAACAAATGTTAAAATTCTATGACTTACAACCATGCTACCTGCATAGGCAGTAGTATACTGATGACAAACTTCTTTCCCTGTGGGGAAGTGTCCTCGCTCTGAGCTGCTCAAGAATGGAACTCACATCTTGTTGAAATGGATTCTGTCTTCTTACTCATCATCAAGGTCTCAAAAGTGTGATTTGTTACAGTTATTTTATATTCGAATCAGATTTGTCTTGTTTTTCTTTTTCCAGAATTTCTATTTCACCCTTATGCTGTCCTTATTGACTGAAGTAATCTGAGCTTTATTTAGCAGGGACTATTTATTCCATATATATTTTTTGGTATGTATGTAATCCATTCCTTTTCTTCAAGACTATTTTTTCGTTAGATGTCACTCAACTTAGGTTCTTCTGTTAATGTCGTATTTCAAGGTCTCCTTAGTGCACATACCAAGTTACCGTTTCCATTTTCCTGGAATTCTAGGTGAGCTTCACTATTTTGGGTATAGTCTTCCTTTATTTTACTTTTAACTTCTATTTCTCTTATTAATATATTCAAACAACATCCTTAAAAGGAAATGAAGATAGGGAGAGAGGTAGGGAGGCAGGAAGATACAGGGGACGTGAGAGACACAGGAGAGAAAACATGGGAGGTAAAATTTCTCTCTGGTCATCTTGGTAGCTAGAGAATTTTAGGTTCCAAATTGTATTTTACAATCAAAATGTTAAAGATAGTGCATAATTTTATTTGTAGATTCCACTCAGATGAAAATCTGATGCGGTTCTCTATACTTTCTCTCTAGAAACTTAATGCTTTGCATTTCAAAGTAATGTATCAAGGGGATGATTTATTTAGTTACATTTTCCACCTCTTCTCAAGGGCACTGAGCAGGCCTTTTTATTGTGAAATCTGTGATTTTTCCCCCCTCCCTTTGCTTTTATAAATGAATTCTCTTCCTGCTACAGGTATTTCTCCCTCTCCATTTTTTTCCTCTTGTCCCCAGCTCAGATTCATGCCATTCATATATGGACACTACTGGAATGCTGCATTAGGTTGCTTTTCTCTCAAAATCAATCTCTCTTAGTCTTTTTTTTAACTCTGAATAAAATTTTATTCATTTTTTTGCATTTTTTAATGTATTACAATTTTAATTTGCATAATGAGTACATAATTTTAAAGCTCTCTTACCTACTTTTTTTTTTGGTAGTTCATTTTGTATAATCTGGTTTTCTGTAACCAATACATTTTTGAGTCATTCTGAAAATACAAATTTGAAATGTTTACATTTTCTCTTGAAGCCTGCAATTCTAATTGTTTTCATACTTTTTGTGCTATTAGTTCTTTTTGGTCATTCCTTACTCTGCTGCTGATTTTCATCATGTTTGTAGCAGTAAGAAGATATTTTAGATTCTGGAAGCATCTACCATAAGATCTCTAATTCTTTCAGGAATTGCAAATTTCCATTGAGGCTGGTAGTTCTGCACTGACCTGGGTAAAGTCTGCCACTTAATCTCTGTCCTCCGTGTACGCTAACATGGCCAGATACAGGACAGAGGACCAAAAGTGTGAATGGAGGGGTGTCAATTATTCCAACTGTTCCATATATGGACTTTCTATTAACTACTCTCAATCTGCCCCCAACACACACACAAGCTTTTTGCCTGTCATACTTTTTTCCAGAGCTTGATCCAGGAGCCTTTCCAGGTTACTCGCCTGGCCGCTTCCTCCTCTGCTTCATTGGTAAAGAAGTATCCACCATCTCTTATTCTCCCATCAATGGATTTAATTATGTCATCCACTGTGCTCCCCATATGCAGCTCACTCATACATCCCTAGATTTCTTGGCTGTGACAAGTACATTTAATGACCCTCATTTTTAAATGATTCTAAAGATGGATATGGGTCAATATATGTGCTCAGACTGCTCTTCAACAATTATCTTTGTTCCTATTTTATCCATTCCTCTTTGGAATTTTCATTTTATATATATATATATATATATATATATATATATATATATTAAAGATTTTATTTATTTGACAGAGAGAAACACAGCTAGAGAGGGAACACAAGCAGGGGGAGAGAGGGAGAAGCAGGCTTCCCACAGAGCAGGGAGCCCGATGTGGGACTCAATTCCATGTCTCCAGGATCATGACCTGAGCCGAAGGCAGTCGCTTAACCAGCTGAGCCCCCCAGGCGCCCTGCATTTTCTATATTTTGATGAACTTTATTATTTTGAAGCTACTGCCTGTTTAGAAATAGCACAGTAATTTTCAATTCAAATAGTTTTTTTTTTAAAATGTATTCTGTTACCATTCCTTCCTAAATCTCTTGTTTTCATTCTAGGCTTACTTTTGTCTTAGTATAAGACATGTGTGGGGCGCCTGGGTGGCTCAGTCGGTTAAGCGACTGCTTTCGGCTCAGGTCATGATCCCGGACACCCAGGATCGAGCCCTGCATCAGGCTCCCTGCTCAGTGGGAAGCCTGCTTCTCCCTCTCTTACCCCCTCTCTTATGTTCCCTCTCTGGCTGTGTTTCTCTCTGTCAAATAAATGAATGAATGAATGAATGAATGAATGAATGAATGAATGAATGAATGAATAAATAGAATCTTAAAAAAACAAAAAAGACGTGTTATACTTTGTACCATAGTCTACCAGTAGTAAACTTTCTTGCGTATTCTTTTGTCTGGAAATGCTCTTTTTTCCCTTAGTCTCTAATGATACCTTCCTGGCACATGGACACCTAAAGTAATTGTTATCACTGAGCACATGGAAAATGTTCTCTAGTGTCTGGTCTGTGTTGTAAACATGAATCCTGACATCTAAATTTTTATCATGTCATGTTTATAATTTCTATGCTCTCTGCTTTAATATTCTTTGCTTTGATTTTCTCCCTTTTTTACTATAATGTACACATATACTGAGTTCACCTGTATGTGTGTGGAGAGAGATAGAGATACATATATCTCTCTATATATATATTTATGGAGAAAATAACTTAAGCTTGCTTAGTGTGAGGATTCATATTTTTCAAAAGTTCTAGAAAATTATTATTTCTTTTAATATTGCCTCTAAAATTTCTTATTTCACTTTATTGAATTTATACTATAATTTTCCATTCTATTTTGGTATCTCTTAACCCTTTTTTTCCCCATTTTATCTTTTCTTCTAGAAATAATTATTAGATGTGATGGAATCACTAGCTAATAAGTGTGTTGCAATATATAAATGGATGAAATGAACATATATACACCTTAAACTTATGCAATGACATATGTTGAATAAATCTAAAAGAATCGGGGGAAAATCCTTCTGGGCTGTGTTGTCAGTTGACCCAGTGCTACTTACCTACTTTCCAGAGATTATATTCTTCAGTTTGGTCTTTTTTTCTAAATATCCTGCTGAATTTTTATCTTACAAGAGCTGTATTTTAGCTTACAGAAATTCCAATGGTTACATTACCCATCTCCTTGCCAATTCCCCTGGTGTCTAACATTTTAATATATTTTATCTTTTTTAGGTTTGTAAGCTAAGTCATTGTATAGTCTTTTCAGATTTTCTGTTACTTTAAGTTTTAATTTTAATTCCAACATAGTTACCACATAGTTTTAAATTAGGTTTCAGTTATGCAGTATAGTGAGTGGTTCAGTAGTTCTGTACATTACTCAGTGCTCATAGTGGTAAGTGTACTCTTTAATCCCATCACCGATTTCCCCTCTCTCCACTCATCTCTCTGGTAACCATCCATTGGCTCTGTACAGTTAAGAGTTTGTTTCTTGGTTTGCCTTTTTTTTTTTTTCCTTGTTCATTTTGTTTTTTAAATTTTACCCATGGGACATCTGGGTGGCTCAGTCTGTTAAGCATCTGCCTTCAGCTCAGGTTGTGTTGCCTGGGGCCTGGGATAGAATCCCAGCATCAGGATCCTAGCTCAGCAGGGAGTCTGCTTCTCCCTCTACATGTTGCCCCCCCTGCTTGTGCATGTGCACTCTCTCTCTCTGACAAATAAAATCCTTAAAAAGTAATAAAAATAATATATTTTACTCATTGGTAGTTGTGTGGTATTTGTCTTTCTCTAACGTCTTTCACTTAGCATTTTATTCTCTAGCTCCATCCGTGGTGTTGCAAATGGCAAGATTTCATTTTTTTGTGGATGAATAATCCATTGTGTGTGTGTTTGTGTACACACACACATATGTACATACCTTCTTTATCCATTCATCTATCTATGGACATTTGGGCTTCTTCCATAATTTGGCTTTTGTAAATAATGCTACAATAAGCATAGGAGCGCACGTATCCCTTTGGATTAGTGTTTTGTATTTTGAGGGTAAATACTCAATAGTGTGATCACTGGATCATAAGGTAGTTCTATTTTAACTTTGTAAGGAAACTTCATTACTGCTTTCCACAGTGGCTGCTCCTCTGCATTTCTGCCAACAGTGCACAAAGTATCCTTTTCCACCATACTATCGGCAACACATCTTTCTTGATTTTTGTTTTTAGTCATTCTAACAGGCATGAGGTGGTATCTCATTGTGGTTTGGATATGCATTTTCCTGGTGATGAGTGATGTTGGGCATATTTTCATATGTCTGTTGACCATCTAGAGGTCTTCTTTGGAAAAATGTTCACATTTTCTGGCCATTTTTTAACTGGATTATTTGGTTTTGGGTGTTGAGTTGTAGAAGTTTTTTTGTTTGTTTGTTTTAATATATATGTTGTATACTAACCCTTGATCAGATATGTCATTTGCAAATATTTTCTTCCATTCGGTAGGTTTTATTCAGTTTTGTTGTTTCCTTTGCTGTGCAGAAGTTTTTTATTTGATGTAGTCTCAATAGTTTATTTTTGCATTTATTCTCCTTGCCTTGGGAGGTGTATCTAGGAAAATGTTGCTACAGCCAATGTCCGAGATTGCTGCCTGTACTGTCTTCAGGGATTTTTATATTCCCAGGTCTCACACTTAGGTACTTAATTCATTTTGAGTTTATATTTGTGTATGCTGAGAGAAAGTGGTCCACTCTCCTTCTTGGGCATGCTGCTGGCCAGTTTTCCCAACACATTTGTTGAGGAGATGGTTTTGCTGCTTGTCACGTAGATATTCATTCCTCCTTTAGAAAATTAATTGACCATACAATTGTAGGTTCATTTCTGGGCTTTCTGTTCTGTCCTGTTGATCTATGTGCCTGTTCTTGTGCTACTACCACACTCTTATTACAGCTTTGTAATATAATGTAAATTCTGAAATTATGATACCTCCAGTTTTTTATCTTTTTCAAGACTACTTTGGCTATTTGGGGTCTTCTGTGGTTCCATATAAATTTTAGGATTGTGTGTTCTAGTTCTGTGGGAAATGCGGTTGATATTTTGACAGGGATTGCATTCAATCTATCGATTGCTTTGGGTGGTATAGACATTTTAAACATATGTGTTCTTCTGGAGCACCTGGGTGGCTCAGTCTGTGAAGCGTCTGCCTTCAGCTCATGTCACGATCCCAGGGTCCTGGGATTGAGTCCACATCCAACTCCCTGCTTAGCAGGGAGCCTGCTTCTCCCTGTCCCTCTGCCACTCCCCCTACTTGTTTGTGGTCTTTCTCTGTCAAATAAACAAATAAAATCTTTAAGAAAATAAAAAT
>PITA01027383.1:0-21015 GCA_004023965.1 Spilogale gracilis | reverse complement strand
TCCTCTTCAATCTGCCCGCCATCTCAATCCATTAGAAAGGCAAAATCCACAGAGGCTTAGATTCCAAAACTAACTACAGAAAAAAATGATTCCCAAATAAACCACCGCCAAAACCCAGACATAGGATCTGTGTTTTGCTCAGTCCTCTAGAAAGGGTAACTAATTGAAAACAGGTGGGCCGCACAGACCAGAATCAGTTCCACACAGGTGACCTTCAATGGAGGCACAAGCTTTGCATATGGCAGCATTGGTTGGGGCTCACCAGGGAGATCAGCAACAAGCCCCACCACACCAAATGAAAACAGCCATCACCAGTTAAACAGGCCATGAGTAGTCTGTCAGGAGTAAAACAGGGTGTAGCAATCTCTGGAGTCAGCAGGGTGTGAGTAAACACACCAGGTTCAAAGAAGTCTCCTTAACTCATTCCTTGCCAAAACCGACAGGATAGGATCAGATCACGGCTCCTACTTCAAAACAGGAGCCCTCTTAGCGTGACTTATCGGTCAATCTCCTGGAACATGCTTTTCTTCCAGTGACTGAGAAATGAAGGGATCACGTCGCAAACATCCACCTTTTCCCCCCCCACATACGCACCTTTTACTCTGAAAAACATAGGACAAAATATTCACAGGAAAAAAAATGATTAGTTGGCTGGAATACCACTCCTGTGTTCCAGAAAGGAGAGGAAAGGTGTTTTCTTGTCCCTTCAAAAGGCATCAAGACCATCTTTCCTTCACTTTATCTCAGGTCTGAACAGAGGCTGAGTGTGAGGAGAGATCACAAAAATAAGATACACAAGAAAAGAAAGAATTAGATTTCCAGTGAGTGCTGAACACTACAAATATCTGCAACACAATTAATACTCATTACTATTAATACTAGAGTCTCACCGACTCAATGCTTCAGGATACACACAAGCCTCACCAAGGCCGGACAGCTATTACTTTCAAGGTCATATTTTTTAATTTAGCTACAATCTTAGGAGTTTACTATTTTGTAAGAAGTATGCATTTTTAAAAACACATACATACCAATTATTAAAGAAACTACAGAACCAAACATAGCCGATACCAGAATGTCTCACTGGTAAATAAGGCAAACACAGGAATTTTAACGGCAACACTATTTAACAAAGTGTTACCCCAGGGGTGGCTCAGTTGTTAAGCGTCTGCCTTTGACTCAGGTCATGATTCTAGAGTCACAGGATAGAGTCCACATCAGGCCAGGCCTGCTTTTCCCTCTCTCACTTCCCCTGCTTGTGTTCCTTCTCTAGCTGTGTTTCTCTCTGTCAAGTATATAAATAAAATCTAAAGAAAAGACAGAAAGAGAGAGAGAGAGAGAGAGAGAGAGAAAGAGAAAGAGAGAGAGAGAATTACCCCAGCCTCCAGCAAAGTACAGAAAGAAAGTTTTTTAGAAACTCTTAAGAAATTTGACAGAATTCTTTGATGCCCGTTAACTCTAATTATACATGAAACAGAAGCAAGGAAAACACAAGATGATTTTTCCTGATAATGAACTTGCACTGTGCTTTATAAAAGTACTGGAATGCAAAAAAGAAAACAACTCCAATCTGCCACCAAAGTAGTTTGAGGAACAGAGATCTGCCATGTTAACAGGGAGAAGGTAGACTATCTGAACCGAAGACTGCTTTTTCTGGTGGAGGGAAAATCAGAACTGGCACTAGGGATTTAAGGAGCATTTCTGCTCTGTAGGCTGACCAGAACATGCCTCCCAACTCATCCTACCTGAATTTTCCCACCTACATATGAAATATTTCCTACTTTAAAAGTACTCGCCAATTATTTTAATTTATACTAGGAAAAAAAGACACAACCAAATTATAGAAAACCGTCTTACCAGAAAATATTTGGTTAGGGCTTTCATCTTCCTATTTCACAATGGATTCCCCAAAGGTAACCATTCCCTATTCATTTCAATCTCTCAAGTTTTGCATGGAATGGAAGAGGTGCTCAATAAATACGTCTGGACTAAACCAAAGAAAATGATGTTGCTATAGAAAATGTTAAGGGCAGCTTTGTTTCAGTCCCGAGTTCTTACAATAGAAAAATCTACACATTATTGCTAATAATAAAATGCCTTAGAACAGTCATCATTTGACTATCCCCCTAAAAAGAAGTGTTGCTGATCAATTTTTCATAAGTAAACAGGTCAAGCAATATACTAGATATTCCAGTGCAAGGAATATCAGAATTCTGAAACACGGGATACGGAGTCTATAATTCCCTCATTCCAGGGGACTTTCTAATTTTATACTATGCGCTTTTATTACATTAAATAAGCTCTTTCCAGAGTGGCAGTCATGTAAATGCCTTCTAACACTAAATGGTTGGTTATAAAACTCACAAATTTGCAGCGGATTTTGGAGTGTGATTTTCTGTACATATCCTGGAAATATTTCCACTGTGTTGTGTCTAAGGAGCAAACTCCCCACACTCTTTACAGCCTTTTAAATTCAGCCGTTTTTCTCAAAATCTAAATTTTTATATTATTTACATTCAACTGTGTTGATTCAGGGCAACCTGGGTTCCTTTTCCACATTTTATATTAATTTCCTAACTAAAATTTACTAGTATTTTCCATCACAATCAAAGCAAGTATTAAGCCAAGACTGTGTACCAAAGAAGAAACCCATAAAGATTATGAGGTTCTTACTGCAGATTTTTGCCACATGGAAATGCTATTTAAGTACCATTTATTCAATACAGAGGTGATTTTCAAATTCTTATTTCCAACTCTGACCTTTCCTCGAGCTCCAGACTTCTATGTCTAACCACCTACTTGACATCTCTGCTTGGAAGTCTCAAAGGCATTACAAAATCACTTAATTGTCCCAATAGAAAGGAGACTTGACTTGACTGCCCCCAACCCTGTATCCTTATTTCATTCCTAAGTCTTCTACTTAAATGAACCCCCACAGTAAATGGGACCTCTATAACCCCTATCCCACTTGCTCCAGTAAAAATTCTAAAAGTCACCCTTAATACCTTCTTTGCCCTCATTCTTCACAGCCTGAGATCTTAGACACCTAACACCAAACATATCTCAACTCCACTGACACTTACCCAACTCTACTTGAGATTCAGCCACCACCGTCTCTTCCCTGGATGGCAGCCTTGTCACTGGTCCTTCTCCTCTTTAAAGCCCACCTACAAGACATTCTTCCCAAAGACCTGTCCTCTCTCTCTCTCTCTCTAAAATAATAAACTTTTAAAAAAACATTTAAAATTTTTAAAAATATATCTAAATGTATCACTCCACAGCTTGACAGTTCAAAGGCTTTTTGATGCATTTAGAATCAAGTCTCAGACTGCTTAACATAGTCTTTAATATCCTTTCTCTCTAACCCCACCTATTTCCTTAAATATAGTTCAAATCCACATGTTTTACTAGCCAAACTAACTTCTTTCTCCGACCTCAAACAAGAATTAAAATGTTTGTTATCTGGAGCCAGGCAGTAGCTCAAAGAAGTGAAAGAAATGCATAAACTGAGGAAACATATTTGGCTTGCCTTTTTTTTTTTTTAAATGGGGACACTCCCGTACCATGCCTGTCTCACAGCGTTGGTACAAAGGTAGAACCGTATCCTGCTAGTGGGTACTACAGCTAGGCTGAACTTGATTTTTTAAAATTGTTTTATTTATTCTATTTACTTTAACTAAAAAAAAAAAATGCCCATTCTCACTTGCCCTCCTTGTAACCACCAATCTACTCTCTGTAAGTCAGGGGTAAGGCGTTGTTTTCTTTTTCAGATTCTGCATATAAAGAGAGATCATATGATATTTGCCCTTTTCTAACTTAGCATTAGGTCCAACCATGTTGACACAAATGGCAAGATCTCGCTATTTTAAGGGTTAGGTAACACTCCACTGTGTATCTACGCCACAATTTCTTTATCCATTCGACCCTCAGTGGACACTTAGGTCATTCCCATGCCTTGGCTACTGTAAATAATGCTACAATGATGTCCCATTATTGTTTCTTTGGGCAAATACTCAGAAGTAAAATGGCTGGATCACGCGGTAGTTCTATTTTTAATTTATTTAGGAACCCCCCGTATATTTTCCATAGTGCACCAACTTACATCCCCACAAAGAGTGCACACGGTTCCTTTTCTCCGCACCCTCACCAACCCTGTTCTTATTTTTTTTTTCTTTTTATAATTGCCATTCTCACAAGTGTGCAGTGACATCTTACTGTGGTTCTGATCTGCATTTCCCTGGTGATTACTAACACTGAGCATCTTCTCATGCTCTTGGTGTCCTTTTCTGGAAAATGTCTGTTTAGATCTTCTGCCCATTTTTTGACCTGACTGGGTTTTGTTTTGTTTTTTTCATTGTTTTTGTTTTGGGGGCATTTTTTATTCTTTTGCTAGTGAGTTGTAGGAGTTCTTCATTTATTTTGGATGTTAGACTCTTACCACATACATGCAGAAGCTTTTTATTTTGATGTGCCAAAAATTTGTTTAGCTTTATTAGTTGACTTATTCTGGAATTATACAAGGACCAAAGGCTACAAGCCCTGTCAATTTTCTTCTGCCTCTGACATAAAATCTAGGAGAAAAAAAAATCTGGTAGTTTCTGCATGATTTCTATATTTATGAATAGTTGTGTGAATAAATAAATGAATGGGATAATCTTCTTTATCATATACAATTACTTCTCTGAAATTACTTCAAAAATTTTAATGAAGAAGAAACCAACAGCCACCGATTGTCCTTTTCTCCTCTTTGTGTGATAATGGTTTATTATATACATGAAATGCTGAATTTTACATATTTCATTCAATATATGAAAGGAAACCTTAAGCTAGAAATGTTTAAAGATGCATATTATTATAAAGCAGCTTTCGGGAGCATTGATTCTGGAGTGCTTGTTTTGAGACATGCTATTTTTTCTGGAGAATTGTCACTGTTGACCAGGTTGTATTTTAAGACTGAAAACAAGGCCGGCTTCCCCACTGCCGGGCCCACAGCTGTACTGACACATAATTGACATGTAACACTGTGTAAGTTTAAGGTGTATAATGGGTTGATTCGATACACCTACATATTGCAAAAGGATTAATATCTTAGCATTAGTTAATATCTGCATCACATAATTATCATTTCTTCTGTGTGGTGAGAATATTAAAATCTACTCTCAGCAACCTTTACCATTTGATACAGCATTACTGACTATGATCGCCATGCTGTATAGTAGGTCCCCAGAAGTTATTCATCTTAAGTTTGTACCCTTTAACTAACACCACCCCTTTCTTCCCAGTTCCCAGGCCCCGGTAACTAATTCTGGCTCTGTTCCTAGGAGTTCACTTTTTTTATATTCTATATGTAAGTGAGGTCAGAAAGCATCTGTCTTCTCTGACTTATTTCATTTAACATAATGCCCTCAAAGAGATTCATCTGCGTTATCATAAATGGCAAAATCCCCTTTTAATCTCTGAATATTCCATTACAGAGAGAGAGAGAGAGAGAGAGAGAGAGAGAGAGAGAGATGTGAGATCTTCCTTATCCATTCATCTGTGGATGGACACTTAGATTGCTTCCATACCTTGGCTATTGTGAACAATAATGCAATGAACATGGGAGTGCAGATCTCTCTTGAGATAATGATCTGATTTTCTTTAGCTATATACCCAGAAGCGGGGTTGCTGGATAATACGGTAGTTCTAGTTCTCATGTTTTGAGGGACCCCACACTGTTTTCCATAGTGGCTGCACCAGTCCACAGTCCCACCAACAGTGCACAAGTGTCCCCTTTGCACCACAACCTGGCTGAGGCTAGTTATCTCTTGTCTTTGCTTGACAGCCATTCTAACAGGTTTGAGGTGATATCTTATTGTGCTTTTAACTGGCATTTCACTGATGATTAGTGATGTTGAGCACCTCTTCCTCAGGTATTGTTGGCCATTTATATGACTTCTTTGGAAAAATGCTTACTCAGTTCCTCTGCCCATTTTCTTAATTGGATTTTTTAGGTACTCTGCAATCGAATGATTTGAGTTCTTTATATATTCTGGATATTAACCCCTTCTGAGATAAATGTTTTGCAAATATTTTCTGCCATTCCATAGGTTGCCTTTTCATGTTTTTGATGAGCAGAAGCTTTTTAACTGGATGTAATCCTCCTTGTTGTGTTGCCTTGGCTTTTGATGCCACGTCTATCTGTGCTTTATTTTTTTACTGATGCAATCCTAGCTGGCTGCCAAACACTAAAAATTGAAACTAGGATCTTCACTTTTTTTCTGTTCAGAAGACTTATGCATATTGATGGTACACTGGAAATCCTCCGATATCAAGGATTCTGAAAATAATGTATTTCTTCCAACAACGGTTACTGAGTAACTATTACCAAGCTCTTCTCAAATTGACAGAAAGAAAACAAAAACAAAAACAAAAACAAAAAACACCCACAAATACAAGTAAACATTACAGAAATTTTCTCATTAAAAAATAGGCAAGGTAGGGTGCCTGGGTGGCTCGCTTAGTTAAGCAACTGCCTTCGGCTCAGGTCATGATCCTGGAGACCCGAGATCGAGCCCCCATCAGGCTCCCTGCTCTGTGCAAAGCCTGCATCTCCCTCTCTCACTCCCCCTGCTTGTGTTTCCTCTCTCCCCATGTCTCTGTCAAACGAATAAATAAAATCTTTAAAAAAAATAGGCAAGGTAACATGGTTTATTTATTTTTAAATCATTAGAAACTAGTATTAAAAGAACGAGTGTTAACATAATTCAATGATGACAGGACAGTGGTAGTGATGTGACCAACAGTGATGATGGCAATTACCATTGACTGGGGTGTTATTTTGGCTAAAGAGTGCCGAAACCTAAAAAAAATAAAATAAAAAAAGATAAAAAAAAAAAAGAGTGCCGAAACTTTAACACAAATGCCCAACACAACCTTACAAAGTAGGTACAATCACTGTCTTTCACTTAGAAATCGGAAAACTGAGTTTAGAGAGATTAAGTAATTTTCTGAAGCTCATGAAGTAATCATGGAGCTGAGATTCAAATACAGGCTGTGTGGCTTCTCATCCCCCCAAACAAGATACCCAGCTTTGGTGAAGCAACATAAAAGGTCCAACACACCAAGAACCAAGCCCTGGCCTACAACTAATACGGTAACTGAAGAGTGAGACGCTCTGTCCCCCATCTTCCCTAACTCTGGGTGGCCCTAGATAAGCAAAGCCTGGACTTCTTTCCCTAGGAAAGCTGGTGAGCAGCCAACATTGTACAGGCTGTTCCCAATTTCAAAACTCCAAATGCTTATGAGAAGCCTTTCCAATTAGCGGGCCATGTAGGGGGCCAATGCCCCATCTCTGTTCCCTTCTACAAGCACCACCACCACCTCCGCTACACCTGGCCCTGCACTCCCCAACCCATCCGCCCACCAATCGACAAGCTGTGGGCAAACCAGTACCCATAAAATATCTAAATGTTGGGAAATCATCCCCCTGAATTAATTAATTAGCCATTTGGTCCTCTACTATGCATTTAATTTAAATATTTTCTTTAGAGCCTAACTAAAATAAATCCATTTAGGAGGAAATTAATCAAATCATCTAGTTAATGGCATCTATTTAATACAAATCATTTCAATTCCAAGTCATCAAACTCTTTAAATCAGTCCTTCCCTCTGCCAATTCACATTAAAATTTAAAAAAGATGATTCTATTCTCAGTTATATTCGGAACTGCCTAATGCTTTCTTCATTCTGGAATTAGGAAGCCATAGACTTAGGGAGAAATTTAAAAACAAAATAAGAAAATCCCCAGTTAATCACATACTCCACTCTCATTGCTAACCATGGACATTTTTCAGTGTGTCCCTTCAAACTTTTTTCTGATACACAAAATTATTTCTACTAAAATTGGACCGTATTTCATATGTTGGTTTAATCTGATTATTAACAAATTTGTATCTGATTCAAGAGTTTATCTGCACTTAATCCCACACACCAAGGCACCCAAAGTCACTAAATCAAGTGTGAATCCCTAATCTCCCATCCTGTCCCAAACCTGGGTGCCATGCAGCCCTCCTGGCCTTGGTAAGTAGCCCCACCATCAGACTTCACCAAGTCATCACTCTCTGATCCCCCTCCTCCCCACCAGCTGCCCCTGGCCCCTCCATCAACCTAACCCGTCCTCTGGCAAAACCTGCTCATTGGGATCCCTGTATCCTCTCTGCCTCCTATCCATTCATCCTCACAGTGCAGCCCGGGAGACAGTTCTCAAATGCAAATCTCATCACTTACCACTCTCAATTTTCAGGTACCTGTCCTTCAGATTCAGCTTGATCATGTCTTTTTTTAGGCAAGTCCTGCTTCATCCTGACCTGGTCAAGATACTTTGTGCCAGCTTCTGTGGCATGACTCCTTTTGTTCAGACCACTATTTGTTGGTAATTCTACATTTAATTTCTATGATTGCTGAATTCTGACTTTCACAATGCACCATGAGGTCCTAGAAAGGACAAACTGTGTTCTTCTTCTGTTTGACACTGAATTAGAGTACTGAGCATAATGCCTGGCACATAATAAATGCTCAGTAAATTAAATTAACTAAAAATAAGACTTAAAGTCTTATTAGCTTTCAAGGAAATTGTTATATGTGCTGCCTTTTTAAATTATTATTATTCAGAATCCGAGTTCACAAAAATTCTCTCACATGTTTAGTGATAACTAAAAGAATGTACTCATGGGCCAAGTCTTCAATAAGAAATTAGCTGGGGGGTGAGGGGGGCAGTGGAAAAAACAGTGAAAAGGAAGTTATCCTAGGAACACCTCAGCCCACCTCCTACCTCCAGGATATGGACATTCTAAAAAATAACCGACCTCATGCTACAATTTAGTGTTTTAGTCTTGACAACGAAGGAATTTAAATCTCCAAACCTTCTCTTATCAGGCACATGCTTGTAGCGATGTGTTAAGTAAGGAGAAGAACCGAGTCTTTACAGACACTGAAATTGATGTGTTTCAGTTATGAGCTGTGAGCTCCCACTGTAATTTAAACAACAAGCCATTTCTTCAGAGCTTATTCTTTAGCCTTATGAATGCTTTAGATACTCATCTGAATATCACCAAATAAATTCATTTTAACAATGCTTATACCCTATCCAAAAATATGTTCTTCATTCTCATCTAAACCCTCCAGACAGGGACTGTCTTTGGCATAAATAAAAACAAAAGAGGGCTTCTCTCCACAGTATCAGTAGCTGGGTCACAGAACGGCTAACAGCCGCTCCAAAGGAGATGTGTGCACACGTCCGCCACGGAGAAGCAGGAGGCGCTCCTACCGTCGCTGCCTTGGACGCTGATTATTTTCAATGACTTGATGCCAAAACAAGTAAAAAAATGATTTACACACAGGTAACAAAAAATAACACCCAAAACCGTAGAAAACAATGAACTTTTACGATCAAACCATGTCCCTTACCTAAAAGTTATGCCAGATATGTGTGTCAAAAGTAAGATTTATTACAACGCATTTCAACTATACTAATATCAGACATCTGATGGGGCAATAATATTGTGAACACAAGAGCACAAAACTGCATCAGTGTATAAGTTAGGAGAATGATGAAAATGTGTGATATATACCTCAGTACTAGCTTCATCCAACATGCAGAAATGAGTGCTTGCCCTTGAGTCCAATAAAGTTTCCTTTTCTCAACATGCTTCCAACTGAGGACACTGGCCAAACTGTCCCCCAGGAAACCCTGGGTTCTTCCCAACAAGCAGCAGCCAGCAGTCTCCACAACAATCCCCCGCGGCATCTGGCCTCCAGCTCCCACTCTTCAAGCTCGTTTAAGCTTTCAGAAAGAGTTTAAATTCAAGTTATTCCATTCAACCCTTCCTCCACAAAGAGCAAGGGGCGGATGACAGAAGACATTCCCTGGGCACCTGGGTGGCTCAGTTGGTTAAGCATCGTCGGCTTCTGCTCAGGTCATGATCTGGGCGTCGGTCCTGGAATGGAGCCTAATGTGGGGCTCTCTGCTCAGCTGGGAGTCTACTTCCCTCTCCCTCCATCCTTCCCCCCTGCTCATGCTCTCTTTCTCTCTTTTGCTTGCTAGCTCTCGCTCTCTCTCAAATAAATAAAATCTTAAAAAAAATATATTTCCCAAGGTCATCACAAAAATAGCACATACATGACATCATTTCTGGTCAAAACAAAACTACATCCAAGGATGATAAATGCTCGCAACTGCAGCTTAAGTCATCTGGAGCACGAAAGGTATGAAAAGGAAAACAGCAACGTATGGAAAAGGCTTTCTTCTTGCTGATCACACGCACAACAGCGCACTTCCTCCCAACTCTAAGTTCTCGGTCAGTCCTCCTCAAATCTGTTAATGTTCTTGCAGTCAGGCTCAGATGACTGGCATGCAGAGCAAAGTGAATACAAAACATTTTTATTCTGTAAACTATCCGGAACTTTCAAATTTTACTGTAGTACACAGAGGAATGAATAGCAGGAGTGACCTAGACCTATTTGAGGAGAACTGAGGAAAGGTTCACTAAAATAATAAATATTAGGTAACAAAGACCAAACCAGAAAGAAACTGAGACAAGAACCAGCTTGGCACTTGGGAAAGCACATACAGACCAGCACAGTGCAACAGCTGTTCTAATAGGTGCCCCAGAACATGGGGACCATTTCAGTTTTTCATCCAGCAAAATGTCAACTGAGAAAACTGAGAATGAGACACTAACGGCAAATAAAACACCATGGCAGCATGCACACTCAGATTCTCTGTTCTCTTTTACTGGAAAGCAGCAATGTAGAGAAGGGACAAATAAAACAAGGCATATTTCTATGTCCAAAGTAGATGTAAAATATTCTATCTTAGAAAAATCAAACCAACCCCAAGAACCCAAGGCAATACATGCTAATACTTAGTTTGAGTAACTTGGGTAAATCCTGGTCATTGGAATTGTGCCCAATAAAAGAAAACTTCCTCAGTGCTGCGCATTAAACTCTAATAACTGAAGGATAATGAGCAAAATTAGGTACTAATTAGATACTTCAATCTTCTTTTGCTATCAAATTATTGTCTCTTAATCCTAATATCTCTCTATAAAGAGTAATTTTTCATAATTTCACAAATTCAGTGACCAGGCATATAATTTACCACTTTTTAATTTTTTTATGTTTTCTTGAGTTTTATATTTCTCTGAGAGAGAGAGAGAAAAACACAGACACAGGGAGAGCACAAGCAAGGGGAGCAGCAGAGGGAGAGGGAGAAGCAGGCTGCTCATTAAGCAGTGAGCCTGATATGGGGCTTGATCCCAGGACCCTGGGATCATGACCTCAGCTGAAGGCACACGCTTAACTAACTGAGCCACCCAGGCACCCCTATAATTTACACCTTTAAAAGAAATTTCCCTATTACAGAGACCGGATGGCAGGGCCACTAACCCATGGTTTCAAAGTTCAGTGAGTCCAAATATCACCTGGATGGTTTATAAAATGCAGATGCCCAGGCTGGGCTAATGGAGGCCTTATTTCCCCAGGCTAAGTATCTATCTGCATTTTAAACATTTTTATTAAACAGGACACTTTTTAGAGCAATTTTATTGTGTAAGAGAACTCTAATTTCTTTTTTAACCTAAAAGCAAAACAGGTGTCAAAATCCTTAGGAGTATCTGCCAAAAATACTTGAAAACACTCCAGGATGATTAAATCAGAGTCAAATTTCAAAGCCATGGAAAGGAGCCATACAACTGACTACATGCAACCCTTCAGTCTGGATAATGGATAATGCATCTGACAATACCATGAATACGAGTGTGGAGATTCTGGATTCTTAATTATTCCTTTTTTACAGTTACAACTTCAAATGGGTCCCCTGAGAAGCTCATTCAAAAACTTAATCACATATATACTTAAAGATTTCTAAACATAAACACAAAAAAATAAATAATAAATATCTCTGAACAAATAAAACAATGATTCAAAAGTTCTTCCAGTCTGTGGTGCATGGTATTCTCTGACATTTTCCTATTTGGAAACTGAATTTGATCTGTGTGATATAAAACTCCCTAAAAACTTACTTCATTTATTAATATTCAAAACATTCTTCTTCAGGCGTGCCTTGGTGGCATAGTCGGTCAATCGTCTGACTCCTGATTTCAGCTCAGGTCATGATCTCAGGGTCATAAGATCGAGCCGCAGGTGAGGCTCCATATTCAGTAGGAGTCAGCGTGAGATTCTCACCCTCTCTCTCTCTGCCCCTCTCCACCTTGTTCTCTCTTCTCTCCCTCTCTCTCTTAAATAAATAAATCTTTAAAAATAAAAAAATAAAAAAGTTTATTATCCTCTAATTTTAACAGCAACTATTTTAGAAGATCATAATTGGCCTCTTCCTTCATTTTTGTATGTAACCTAATAGTTACTTGTGTGGAAAGAAAAGTATTATTTTCAGTTGCTGAATAATAAATTACCCCAAAGACCTAAACAACAGTACCAACCACCTGAACCTAACAATCTGTATAGAACACACAATCCAACAACCACAGAATACATACTGTTTTCAAGTACACATGGAACATGCACCAAAAAGGCTATATACTGAGACTAAAATAACAGTACATTTCCAAAGATTTTTTTTATTTTTTTCCCCAGGTATCTTTTAAAATCATACTGCTGAACATCCACATCTCAGTATTCTACCTATTCAAAACACGCACGCTGTCAAGAAGGTATGTGCTGCTCAGATGCTAGAAGAGCAGATGAGAAACCGTAATCTGTACTTGGTGAACCCATACAGCATGACCGCAGGTGCTGAGTGCACATGCGTCCTCTGAGCTCAGTGCTCTCGAGCACAGAGACAGTGGACTGCCTCCATTCGACCCATACAGCAACCCCAAGTCCACAGCAGATTATGCCAAGCAACACAGCAGAGCGAGGCTGACCGCACAGATGATCTTCTAAACATTCTGATTCACGGTATCGAAAGGCACGGCGTGTGAACTGAATGATACCAACCTGAGGCACAGCCCGTCTGTACACACTCAAAAAGGAAGCATAGGTGGAGAAATCCGGGCATGCTCATCACTGCGGCTCAGAATGCAAAAACGCCAAAGACAAAAGCACAGCAATGACCACCTCAGCTTTCTGCACGGTAATCTAAGTGTCCAAAATAAGTGTCGTAACGAGCACAGCATTCCGGAAAATCCATAAAACGAAATACCATATGCAGCTATGTTGGCATAGCCACGGATAATGGGCAGGGAAATATAGTGGTAACCAACTCAAATGGAAAAAGCAGACTACTATTCAATTGTCTTTATTTAAAAGAAAGTCTGTGTCAATATCTGAGCAAAAATAATATTCAAGATGCAAAGCCCACTCAAGTAACACCAGAGACGAGTTTGGGCAGCAACATCGGTGATTACTGCCTTCTTTATCTGTTTCTTTTTCTTCACAAGGAGCTATATTATTTTTATATTAGAAAAAGCAATCAAAAAAAGCAAGAAAGAAAACAAGGAAGAGGAAGGGAGAATGGGAAAACATTGAAAGATTCATATAACATGAGTTCACCTGTTTGTAATATTATAGCTGGACAAGGGCACCTGTTTGAATTCTTCATAAATCTCAATAGTTGCTTTAAGCTTTGAAGTTGAACCACACAATAAAACAGACTATAATTTAAGTTTCTAGATAAGTGGGCAGCAGGGAAAAGATCTGAGAGTCACCTTACATCTGGCTCACTGAAAAGACCAAACAGAGAAGTGACACCAAGAGAAATCGCAGCCAATCACAAATGGGCAGAAAAGGTCTGCATTTCTGATACAACGAAGGAGCCCACAAGAGCTACATGGAACAAAGCCCACAATGGCAGCTGCTAGTGAGTCAAATATCTTGAATTTACACATTTTTCATTTTCTTTAAGATTTCGAGAAAAAACAGAAGGTATCTGTCAATCCTGACCGAGGCACTATGCTATGGGGAAAGTAGACATAGAGAAGACAGCTGTGTTCAGCCAGCTCCCAGCCAAGTACAGGAGTGGAGGGAGGATGAAGCAAAGGGTCAATAAGGGAAATGGCTATGTAGAGAGAGTGGGACAGAGAGAGAGAAAAGGGGGGGAAGAGAAGGGCCAAAGTCTGCCCAAGCCCCATCACCTCATGACAATAATTAGCTGACTTCTACATAACAGAGCCAAATATCCTGGCACAAATGCTTAATGTACTGTCACTTCTCCTCTTCATTCCCTCGAAGAGCACAGAGAAAAGGGTGAGTGCAAGTGAACGCTGACGTTCCTGCGGGCGGCCCTGTTCGAGATGCCAAAATCACTGTGGACACTGAGGACTGCGCTGCAGTCCAAGAGCTCCCCAAGAGCAACACCCAGAAAAGTGTGGCTTTCGGAATACGGAGCACATCCGGGGAGGAAGCCCGAGGCGCATGCGCTCCCTGGGACTCCCCTGCTCCCCGGGGAGCCTGGCAGAGCGCCGCCCACGCCCGCTGTGGGGACCGGCCAGGGCTCGGGTCAGAACTCAGAGACCCTGCGTTAGCACACATGGAAACAGACCTCCGTTGTCAAGAAAGGCGGTAGGTTTGGTTAAGACAAAAGAGAAAAGGGCCGAGGAAACTTTTTAAAAGATTTGCATTCAAAGAGTCGGAACTTTAAAATTCTAAAACATAGTAATCTTAATCAAGCCCAAGTGTCAAGAACAGCATTATACCCTAGATTTCAGTGTACTGAAGACTCACAATATTTGTTATAAAACAAACATACCAAAGGGAGTGGCCCAAATGTTCTTTAAAGTAAGTGTCTAATCAGAAAGGGAAGTACTCCCACCTAACCACGCCCACTTCTTCACTAAATGCAACCTGAACGGCTTCCCTGGACTTGAACTCACTCTGTCTTTATCATCTGCTACATCACAGAGAGTATCATCAAGGTCTAGTATTCCTCCGTCTCCATGTTCAAGTCGGTGCACCTGTATCCAGTAGTTTGGATCCTGTAGAGAAGAACAGAAAGATCGAATACAGAAAGTTAGCAATCACCAAAAGAATCTCTAACACCTGATAATCAATAAAACAGAAAACTTATTTTAAAAATGCTGAATTACTGATCTTGTCACTTTTCACCAGCACAGAAAGCAGCTCAGACTCTAATTCTCAAAATTATTAAACATTACCATAAAAACTACTAATGCAAATGGCGTATAGTTACTCTGCACCCTCATTTACCCAGACTTCTTTCAAAGGAGAGTCAGTACTCAAAGTGACTGTTAATCCAGAATACAAAGTTTGCAAAAACATAAAATCTACCACCTCTCTCTCTCTCTCTCTCTCTCTCTCTCTCTCTCACACACACACACACACACACACACACACACGCTATGGCATCCATCTTCGTTCTTGAGCCCTACTCTGCACAACTCCCAGATTACAATGGTGTCCAGTGCTGAAGGAAGTCAGCACGAATCCCGAGAGAGCATACCACACACACACACACACACACACACACACACACACACACAGGACACCTGCTGCTACAGGTGCAAGAGTGCTCCAGAATTTGTCATTTCTACATTTTTGAGCCATCAAAGAACAAAGTCCCCAAATAAACCATACTCTTCCTTACCAAATGGTATTAATCCTCCAAGGGAAATCAGGTGTAAGTAATATCCTGGGGGTGAATGAAGAAAACTGCAACTTAACCATCATTCCCTAGCCAGTTAGAACAGAGACAACCTGCCCTCTGCTTCCCCCCAAGAGAGATGTAGGATGATCTAATCTACTAAAATATCAACTTTCACTTCTAAAACACTTCTAATACACAATGAAGCAGACTGACCTCTAAAATGCGGCTTATTAAAAACCTCTTCTTGCTTCCCAATCCTCCCCACACTCTCCGTATGAGATCATAACTTACAGCCTTTCAGAACCTGCTGTGTCCCAGCCCTTCTCCACCAATGAATTCCTCTTTCACAGGCTGCGTTAAGTCCTGCGTAACCGTCCCCTCTCCACACCAGGGAAGCCCAGTGCCTCCAGTACCCGGAGCCCCACCTTACCATCCAGGCTAACCCTTCTCACCCCTCGTAACACAGCTCAGTCATCATCTTCTCTAAGACCTTTTCCTGACCAGACAGCCCCCAAGACACTTTAGAAGTCTATCTCCAACTTCACTGGTAATGTTTCTAAAAACTTTGGAAAACAGTACTCAGATGTAAATGCTGAACCTTTACAAGCTGTTGGTATTGAATTTTACAATGCTAAAATAATTGTACAAACCTGTTGACCCTACGTTACCCTTTAGTCACTCCACCAACTCTCTAAGTCTATTTACGGCAAAATATTTTTTATAGATTTGCTGTTTCAGATTATTCTTCTCTCGTAATCCTGTTCCAATGAAGTTTCCTCCCCACTATGCTCTCAAAAATGTCCATCAAGGTTACCAAGAGTCCCCATGTTGCTTAATGCAATGGCCCATTCTCAAGACTCATTGTCCTTGGTCTATGAGCAGAATATTATACCCCTAATCACTCCCCACCCTTCAAGGACTCTGTAAACCTGGTTTACAATCTTTCATATCTCATCAAGGCTTGTCTACTTCTGAGATTCAGTTCTTGTCTCCTCCCTGCAGAAGGGTCCTGAGTCTCTGGTCAGCTATGCCAAGACCATGTCAGAACATTTATCAGGACAGCATTTATTAAATGCCACTCCCTAAAACGTGCTGAACAGAAACTATCTGGAGAGAAAAAACCAAGAAGGAAGTCAGCACGAATCCCAAGAGAGCATACTACACACACACACACACACACACACACACACACACACACACACCAGATATAAACAGGGCACATAAAAATGACCTCTTCCCACAAAAGTATAAAACCCAGGAAGGCTATTTTTGCCACTGAGAAATACAACGCCTTGGAACAGTAGTCTCTCCCAAGAGATTTTAACTGGCAGGTTTCATCAACACAATTCTCTCTCAATAAGCAGAGGATTTGCTGTATTTTCAACAGAATAGTGAAGAAACCTATAAGGAAAACTTTTCTTAAGAAATTAGAGCATATTTGTTGATTCCACTTTGGTAGTTTACACTAAAAAGTTTGAAATGTTAATAACAGAAATCATTGTTGTCCCAGCTATAGAAACTTAGAAATGTAACTGAACAAAAAGCTGTGATAAGAGACTTTTAAAAACACCAAGAAACACTACTTCTACAAGTATACCTGTCATTAGGTTAAAAAGCAAACATGACATAACACTCAACTTAAAAAAACAGGAATCTGTCTCACTTAGGATTAGTACATTTAAAATAACCAAAGATCTAAACACTGAGCAATAATTTTATGTTTTGACAACCAAAAATCCCTTACACATGAGCAAGAAACAAGGAATGAAGTTCATCTGTCAGGTGGATGAAGAGAGAGCTACCAGGAAGCAAAAATCCTGGCCAGACAAGGGTAAGGATGGGGCCAACCACTAAGAAAAAATCTGGGGACAAAACCACATGAAGAATCACTGCTTCTCACCCAGACTAAAAACAGGGGTTGAGACCTGGCCTGGCCTAAGGCCAGAGGGGAAGAGGTGGAGGGAACATCTCTAAGACCAGCTGAGAATGAAAGCACAGGTGTGTAATTTGATAAAATGCAAGTTGCAATGGATGGTGTTGCCCACTCTATTCCGGGACACAATGAGAGCAAACAGTACAGAGAAATCCTAATGAAAGGCCGGCTGCGTAAAGAAATTCCTGCAGCTCTACAAAACGCATCACCACATTATGCAACAAAGCCATGAGTTCCTGTGAGCTGTGACCTGTGGAGTACACACCCTCTGCCCATCTTCCACCCACATAAGCTTCAAGAAAAGTATCTGCATTAGAAACAGTGGTACGAGGCGCGCTTGGGTGGCTCAGTGGGTTAAAGCCTCTGCCTTCGGCTCAGGTCATGATCTCAGGGTCCTGGGATCCAGGCCCGCATCAGGCTCTCCGCTCAACAGAGAATCTGCTTCCTCCTCTCTCTCTGCCTGCCTCTCTGCCTGCTTGTGATCTCTCTCTGTCAAATAAATAAATATTTTTTTAAAAGAAGAAAAAAGAAACAGTGGTACCCTACTCTTGCAATGACCATGCATATATAGCAATGCCCTATTCCCTGTCAAATTTTCAAATGAGTATATGGAAATATAAGACTATAAAAAGATAACTGAAAATTCATGTTCATTCAAAAATTAATTACTACTTGCAAAACATGGGATGAGCGCAAAACAACCATCCCTGCCCTCTGTGAGAAATTAAAATGTATCAGATAAGACATAAACAAAAAGCCAAAAGGAGGTAGACCATGCGTCATAAGAAAAACAGACTTAAAAATGCTTTGAGTTCAGAGGAAGGAAAGATTACTTTTGCTTGGAAAGATTCAGGAAAGATTTATAATGAGCAGGCTGGAGGAAGGAAGAACCACAGAGATCATTCTGGGCTGAAGGACAGGTCTGAACGCGCAGGGAGGAGTGGCAGCACTATTCATTAGACCAGGGGCACGAAATTGGCTACATGACTGAAACGGAAGGTAAAAACATCCTATCAGAGAGACCCCACATGTATTCTGCCTCCCCAATCCTGAAACCCCATGGAAACTGCAGAAGTTATATATTTTTCAAGGTGTATCCCCACAAAAAGAAAGAGAACAGCGAGAGACAAGGATGACACAGCCACGGGAGGCTGGGAAGCCAGGCCAGTGGTACCACATGGAGCAGACCCGAGAAAGAGAACCCTGCGCTGACTGTGTGGGGAACCAGGCAGCAGTGTGACCTCCTCAGGAGAGCCCTAAGCTGCTCTGGAATTGGGGAGACCAAGTCCCTCAGAAGACAGGAATGAACATGGGAGGGAAAAACAGCAGGATCGGCTGGCTGAAAGTCTCTTTAAGCAGCAAAGCCCGGCTTCCCTCCTGACTCCACATAGCAGCATCCTGCAGGCTTATTCAGCAGAGGTCTTTGAAAATGGGGTGGGGGCGAGGGGGATGAGTGAACACTTCCACACTGAAAGCTGAGAAATCCAGCTCTCTTCTTCCATGTGTTCCCCAGAATGCTGGCGGCTGGAGTCAGGCCGCCTAGACAAGAGGCTGGAAGATGTCTCCCTGGGCATCTGCCCACCTGAAGAGCAAAAGCCAGCAGAATCTGGACAGCCAGGTCACCCTCCTGTGCAGCTCGTGCTTCCAAGCCCTTGCCTGCAAGCGAGGAGCAGACCCTGAGGAAAACCCCGAGGCCGGAGCAGAGGCCAAAACAAGTCAAAAGGTAGAGAGAAAAACAGGCTGTATAAAAAGAAAATGGTTGTACAAAATCCATCACTGACACCCGAGAGAGTTCAGATGATGGTACATCCAGGTAGCAAAGGAAGATGAAAAGAGAAGGAAAGAGGGAAGAAAAAAAACCAGGAGAGACAAACAAAATTCTTTTAGAAGCTAAAGACACGTCAAGTGAAAAATCATTAGAAGAGTGGAGAGGAAGTGAGGAAATCTCCCCAGAAGTAAAGGAAAAAAAGAAGATAATAGCAGGTAATAAAATAGAAGATGAATCAAGTAAGTCAAGCTGCTGAATCATAGAAGTTCTAGAGAAAGAGAACTGGGAAAACAGAAAAAAAAATTTTTTTTTTCAAGTTAGTTCCCCAGAATGACAAGTTTCCATACTAAAAAGACCCACAGAGAACCCAACACAAAGGATGAAAACAGGCATACAGCAAGGCACATCAGAACAACGGAACAGAGAAGAGAAGCAGAAGATAAAACAAATAAAAACATTCCAGAAAGTAAAATACAAGTACTACAATGAATGGATAAGGAATCAGAATGAGTCTGGCCTTTTCAGGAGCAACACTGGAATCCAGATGACAATGGAACACTGGGTTCAAAATTCCTAAGAGAAACGGTCCCCAACCAAGAATACTACACCTCACCCAACAACCACCCGTACAGTGCTAAAGGTAGAAACAAGTGTTTTAGAAATGCTGTTTCTCCATATGTTATTCTCTCCGCACCTTTCCCAGGAAAGTACTGGAAGATGTGTTCCAAGGAAGTAAACCGGAATGAGCACAACATGGCATATGAAAATAGGGGACATAACACAGAAGAGAATTCCCAGGATAATGTGAGGTGTGAGGTGGATCCAGGCTATCAGCGGGGCACCAGGTGTAGGTGACCCGACCTCAAGCGAGCAGGCCAGAAGCTCCAAAGCAGAGGTCTTCAAGACCACCGGAAAGAGTATCTACTGGAACTAAACAGGCCAAGATGTTACTTTTTAACAACTGGCTGAGCTGGAGTAGAATTGGTTGTAAATTCACAGAAGACCAAAGGAATAGTATTGTTCATTCCAGGGAAAACACAAGTTATAAGGAAAATGTCAACAACGTATCTATCATACACAGTTCAGCTCTGAGCGGCTTTTAATAATGAAAATAATAGGAACATCGAATACTTAATCAAATTTACAATTACTTTTGAGGGAAGGAAGCATGTGGGCATGCATGCACGTGTGTGTGTGTGTGTGTGTGTGTGTGTGTGTGAGAGAGAGAGAGAGAGAGAGAGAGAGAAACCTCTCTCTCCAGTCGGAAGAGCCAAGGACATGTGGGGTAGTGAAACTGGCTTAAACTTTATTAAATCAAAAACATGACAAGAGCAACAAAAAGCAATATAAGAAGCTGACACAGAAATGTGGAGGTAATACCGAAAGAACCAAGTGCAAGAATTGGAAAAGGCCACCTCTCAGGGAGGAGGTAGGCTCATTTCCTAAAAATCCTAGCAGTACTCTCTGACTACGCACGTCCATAATGGTGGGAAACAAGAAGACCGGAGACAAACGGTTCAAAAAAATCATGAAAATAATAGGCACAGCACACAGCGTGAAGTGAGCATCATGGTGCTAGAAATCGGGCTGCATTCTAGATTCCCTTGGTAAATATCTAATTTACTTAAACCCAAAACAAAACATTTTTTAAAAGACATTTTATAGTTCTCTTTTTAAAAAATAAATCATTGCTATTTCAAGATGTGATATACG
>PITA01027382.1:0-21026 GCA_004023965.1 Spilogale gracilis | reverse complement strand
CCCATTCCCCACACCCAGTGCTCCACGCTCTAGGCGCCCCCAGTACCCACCACCAGGCTCTCCCATCCCTCCACCCCCCTCCCTCCAAGTCCCTCAGTTTGTTTCTGTGTCCAAAGTCTCTGTTGTGTCGTTTCCCTCCCTAGATTACCCTAGTTCCCAATCCCCTGCTTTCATACAGGAACTGGACTGAAGGGTGTTGAAGTGGGGGAAGACGGGAAGTCCTCTATAGCCCCTTGATTAGGTCTCAAGTTTTTTTGTGAAACCTCATGGGACCTTTACAAGAGCTTCTTCACCTCCTCCCTTCCTCTCTTAGAGGAGACAGGAAGGCTAGAGGGGCTAGAGCTAAGGATTTCCCTGCCCCTCTGTGGATGGCTGGAGGGGCTAGAGTGCGGTATTTTCCATTTTCCATCCCGAGCAGACTCTGAAAAATAGTTTCCTTTGAGGGCAGGCTTTTGTAAAGGAGAACAGAGAGCTCTGATCATATTTCAAAACCTTTACTTTTCTCTGTGCTGCAAGCACAGGGGATTTTTCTCCCATCTTCATTATGAAAACCTGGTAGGTTTGTTCCTGGAGATAAAATTCATATGGGTTTGGGGGTATTTCTCGAAGCCTGGGCCTCCCTGGAATTTTAACTGTCACTGTTGTCCACATTGAGCCTCTAGGAATTCATCAGTTACTGTTTAAGTCTTTCCACTTTAGTGCTGGCTCTAGTGGCAGTTCGGGCTCTTGAGGCTCTGCAGCTGTAAGTTACAATGCCCTGTATTGACCTGTCTGTCCGGTTTTGATGTAGCATGTTTCCCTCTGATCTCAATTCTTTGATGACTCTAAGAAGAATTGTAGGCTTTCAGTCCGTTCAGCTTTGTTTCTATGATGATGGGACACTGCACTTCTTCTGTGTGTAACCAGATACCATAGTCTCCCAAAATTTCCATGGATAAGTTTTCTCATTTGTAAATGGGACTAATATTTATTATTTCTCATAGAATTGTTAAAAATGGGTTAAAAATGAGTAAATAATACAGGAAATTAGCATAATACCAGCACATAGCAAATGTTAAACAAACGTCATCATTTGCTGAATGACTGTTATTGTTGGTGATATTAACTTTAAACAGAAAGAGGCAAAATGTGATGGGTATAAAAAAATCTTTCATTAGCAAACAACTTAGAACATTGGGAAAGGCAAAAAAATAGTCAATAGATATTATATCACTAAGGTAGAGATCAAGGGGGCACTTACAGGAATTTCAGAACTTAATCATTGAGGAATGACATCAAATTTGAAATTGAGGAAGTCAAGAGACCACAAAATTTAGACACTATAAGGAATCTACAGATAGTTTACCTTCTCTTTGTACTGGCAATACTTTTCACCACTAACCCAATCTTCCATTGAAAAATGTGCACATTTTTAAAGAATTCTAGTATTATGCAGGGGTTTCAGTTCTGAACTCTGGACTGCTTGAGCTTAAGTCCTCATCTCCTTTGTCTACATAGTGACTAAAACCTAAGCCTTTTGGCCTTGCTACTCAAAGCGAGTCACTTGGGATATTGTTGGGAAATGCAGAGTCTTGGTCTGTCCCATTTACTAAATCAGAACTCACATTTTAATGAGATTCTTAGGATTCATCACATGTTTAAGTTGGAGATATGCTGGTCTACATGATAAAAGCAAGTAGCAACTATGAATCTCCACCCTCCCCCAGCTTCTTTTTTAAAAATATTTTCTTTGTTTTTTCAGTGTTCCAAGATTCATTGTTTATGCACCACATCCAATGTTCCATGCAATACATGCCCTCTTTAATACCCACCACCAGGCTCACCCATCGCCCCCTCCCTTCCAAAACCCTCAGTTTGCTTCTCAGAGTCCAAAGCCACTCATGTTTCATCTCTCTCTCTGATTTACCCCAGTTCACAGTTTCTTTCCTTCTCTTAATGTCCTCTGTGTTACTCCTTATGCTCCACAAGCAAGTGAAACCATATGATACTTGACTTTCTCTGCTTGACTTATTTCACTCAGCATAATCTCTTCCAGTCCCGTCCATGTTGTTATAAAAGTTGGGTATTCATCTTTTCTGATGGAGCCGTAATATTCCATTGTATATATATACCACATCTTCTTTATCTATTTGTCTGTTGAAGGGCATCTTGGCTCTTTCCACAGTTTGGCAATTGTCACCATTGCTGCTATGAACATTGGGGTACATATAGCCCTTCTTTTCACTACACCTTTATCTTTGGAGTAAATACCCTGCAGTGCAATTGTAGGGTCATAGTGTAGCTCTAGTTTTAATTTTCTTGGGAATCTCCACATTGTTTTCCAAAGTGGCTACACCAACTTGCATTCCCACAAAAGTGTAAGAACATTCCCCTTTCTCCACATTCTCTCCCAAAATTGCTGTTTTCTGTCCTGTTAATTTTGGCCATTCTCACTGGTGTGAGGTAGTATCTCAGTGTAGTTTTGATTTGAATTTCCCTGATGGCTAAAGATGATGAACATTTTTTCATGTGTCTGTTAGCCATTTGCATGTCTTCTATGGAGAAGTGTCTGTTCATGTCTTCTGCCTATTTTTTGATGTGATTGTTTTTTCTTTGGGTGTTCATTTTGGGGAGTTCTTTATCAAGCTTGGATATCAACCCTTTGTCTGTAGTGTCATTTGCGAAAATCTTCTCCCGTTCCGTGGTTGCCTCTTTGTTTTGTTGCTTGTTTCTTTTGCTGTGCAGAAGCTTTTTATTTTGATGAAGTCCCAAAAGTTCATTTTTGCTTTTGTCTCCTTTGCCTTTGGAGACGTGTCTTGAAAGAAGTTGCTGTGGCCGATGTCAAAGAGGTTACTGCCTATGTTCTCCTCTAGGATTTTCATAGATTCCGTCTCATGTTGAGGTCTTTCATCCATTTTGAGTTTATCCTTGTGTATGGTCTAAGAGAATGTTTGAGTTTCAATCTTCTATACATAGTTGTCCAATTTTCCAGCACCATTAATTGAAGAGACTGTCTTTTTTCCACTGGATGGTTCTTCCTACTTTGTTGAAGATTATTTGACCATAGAGCTGAGGGTCCACATGTGGACTCTCTACTCTGTCCCATTGGTCTATGTGTCTGTTTTTGTGCCAGTACCATGCTGTCTTGGTGATCACAGTTTTGTAATAAAGCTTGAAATCAGGTAACGTGATGCCCCCAGCTTTGTTTTTCTTTTTCACTATTTCCTTAGCAATTCGGGGTATTTTCTGGTTCCATACAAATTTTAAGATTGTTTTTCCAGCACTTTGAAAAATGCTGGTGGCATTTTGATTGGGATGGCATTGAAAGTATAGATTGCTCTGGGCAGTATAGACATTTTAACAATTGTTATTCTTCCGAATATTCTTCTGAATTCCATGAGCATGGAATGCTTTTCCATTTTTTTGTGTCTTTAATTTCTTTCATGAGTGCTCTGTAGTTCCTAGAGTATGGATCCTTTATCTCTTTGGTTAGGTTTATTCCAAGGTATTTTATGATTTTTGGTGCTCTAGTAAATGGAATCAACTCTCTTATTTCCCTTTCTATATTTTCATTGTTAGTGTATAAGAAAGCAACTGATTTCTGTACAATGATTTTGTATCCTGCCATATTACTGAATTGCTATATGAATTCTAGTATTTTGGAAGTGAAGTCTTTTGGGTTTTCCATATAAAGTATCATGTCACCTGTGACGAGAGAGAGTTTGACTTCTTCTTTGCCAATTTGAATACCTTTTATTTCTTTTTGTTATCTTATTGTTGTTGCTAGGACTCCTAACACTATGTTGAACAAGAGTGGTGAGAGTGGGCATCCTTGTCTCGTTCTTCATCTCAATGGGGAGGCTGTCAACATTTCCCTATTGAGAATGATATTTGCTGTGAGTTTTTCATGGAAAGATTTGATGAAGTTGAGGAATGTTCCCTCTATCCCTATAGTTTGAAGAGTTTTAATTAGAAACAGATGCTGTGTTTTGTCAAATGCTTTTCTTTCTGCATCACTTGAGAGGACCATGTGGTTCTTTTCTCTTCTCTTACTGATTTATTCTATCACATTGATTGATTTGCAAATGTTGAGCCACCCTTGAATCCAAGGGACAAATCCTGCCTGGTCATGGTGGATAATCCTTTTAATATACTGTTGGATCCTATTCGCTAGGATCTTGTTGAGAATCTTGACATCCATATTCATCAGGGATATTGGTCTGAAATGCTCCTTTTTGATGGGGTCCTTGTCTGGTTTGGGGATTAGAGTAATGCTGGCTTCATAGAAAGAGTCTGAAAGTTTTCCTTCTGTTTCTATTTTCTGAAACAGCTTCAGAAGAATAGGTATTATTTCTTCTTTGACTGTTTGGTAGAATTCCCCAGGGAATCCCTCAGGTCCTGGGCTCTTGTTTTTTGGGAGATTTTTGATCCCTGCTTCAATCTCATTACTAGATATTGGTCTATTCAGGTTGTCCATTTTTCCCTGTTTCATCCTTGGAAGTTTATAGGTTTCCAGGAATGCATCCATATCTTCTAGGTTGTTTAATTTATTGGCATGTAACTGTTGATAATAATTTCTGATGCTTGTTTCTATTTTTTGGTGTTAGTTATGTTCTCTCCCCTTCATTTATAATTTTATTAATTTGGGTCCTCTCACATTTCTTTTGAATAATTTGGCCAATGGTTTATCAATCTTATTAATTCTTTTAAAGAAGCAGCTTCTTGTCTTGTTGATTGTGTTTTTGAGATTTTTCAATTTTTTTTGAGTGAAGCTTGGATGGCTCTGAATTTCCCCCTTAAGACCACCTTTGCTGTATCCCATAGGTTCTGGACCAATGTGTCTTCATTCTAATTGGTTTCCATGAAATGTTTAAGTTCTTCTTTGATTTCCTCATTGATCCATTCTTGAGCATTATGGTCTTTAGCTTCCACGTGTTTGAATTCCTTCCAAGCTTTTTCTTGTGGTTGGGTTCCAGTTTCAAGACATTGTGGTATAAAATATGCAAGGAATAATCTCATTTTTTTGGTATCAGTTGAGCCTTGATTTGTGACCCAGTATGTGGTCTATTCTGGAGAAAGTTCCATGTACACTTGAGTAGTATGAGTATTCTGTTATGTTAGGGTGAAATGTTCTGAATATATCTATGAAGTCCATCTGGGCCAATGTGTCATTCAACGCTCTTGTTTCTGTGTTGATTTTCTGTTTAGATAATCTGTCTATTGCTGAGAGTGACATGTTACGATCTCCTACAGTTAATGTATTCATATCAGTATGACTCTTTATTTTGCTTAACAGTTGGCTTATGTAGTTTTCTGATCCCATGTTGGGGGCATAAATATTTACAATTGTTAGATCTTCTTAGTGGATAGTCCCTTTAAGAATGATGTAGTGTCCTTCTGTATCTCTGACTTTAGCTTAAAATCTAATTTAACTGATATAAGAATCTCTACCCCAGCTTTCTTTTGAGGCCCATTGGCATGAAAGATGGCTCTCCATCCCCTCGCTTTCAGTCTAGTGTCTCTGATAGACAGCATATGGATGGGTCCTGCCACTTTATCCAGTCTGCAACCCGATGCCATTTTATGGGAACATTTAGGCCATTCACATTGAGGATGATTATTGAAAGATATGTTTTTATTGACACCATGTTGCCTGTGAAGTCCTTGTTTCTGTAGATTGTCTCTGTACATTTCTATGTTACTCTTGGGTTCTTTCCTCTTTTATGGAACCTCCCTTAATATTTTCTGTAGTGCTGGCTTGTGATCACATAACCTTTTAAACCTTGCTGGTCCTGGAAGCTCTATCTCTCCATCCATTTGAATGTGAACCTTGTTGGATGAGGTGTTCTTGGCTGCATATTCTTCTCATTTGGTTTCCTGAATAAGTGTTGCCAACCTTTTCTGGTTTGTCAGGTTTCTGTGGACAGGTCTGACGTTATTCTGATGGTCCTCCCTCTGTACATAAGGGATCTCTTCCTCCTAGCTGTCATCGAGACATATTGTTTGAATTTATGACTTTGGCTTTCACAGTTATGGGCCTGGAGGTTTTTCTAGCCTCATTGATCTTGGGCAGGGGGTGCTGCTCTCTGCCTCTAGGACATGAACACTTGTTTCATTCCCCATATTAGGGAAATTTTCATCCAGCATTTGTTCAACTATATTTTCTAGTCTTCTCTCTCTCTCTACCCTTTCAGGGATCCCAATAATTCTAATATTGGAACATTTCATGGTGCCATTTATTTCCCTAATTCTATTTTCATGGCTTTTAAGCAATTTGTTCTAAGTCTTCTCCCGCTCCTCCTCAATCATTCTTTCTATCACTAATGCAAACTTCTGTTTTTTTTTTACCCTCGCTGTTAGGGTATCTAGATTAGATTGGATCTCACTGATAGCATTTTTAACCTCTGCCAGGCCAGCCCTCACTTCCGTCCTTAGAGAGTCTATGTTGCCATGAATGGTCTTTTCAAATTTAGTCATTGCCTGGATAATTGCTACCCTGAATTCCATTTCTGATATATTGTTTTAGTCCATGTCCAGTAGTTCTGTGGCAGAGGAGAGTCTCTGCATCTTTCCTCTGTTGGGTTTTCCTCCTCCAAGTCATTTTGGTGAGCAGTGTTGAGGGGATGTATAGCTGAATAAATCTAGCACAATCTAGGCTAGTTGCCCATTAGAATGTTTCATAGCAATAGGAAGTCACCACCAAAAGGAAAGAAAAAAGAAAAAAAAAGAGAGAGAAAGAGAAAAAAAACAAAGAAAAAGCCCAGCCAAAATGGGTCCCAATGATACAATTTATATGGCACAAAAACAAAAACAGATAAACAAAAAGGCCGACAAAACTAAAAGAAAAGAAAAAAAAAAGAAAAAAAAAAAGGAAACCCAGACCAAACAATACCCAAGAATAAGATTTATGTAGTAGAAAGACAAAACCAGTACACAGAAACACTGACAGGAGAATAAGATGGGAAGGTGGTTATAAACCCTCAATGTGGGCAAGGAAAGTATTTTAGTTCTTCCTGGGTGTATCTTGTTATCTTTGTTAAAGGACTCAACTTTCCAGGGGTGCCTGGGTGGCTCAACTGGTTAAGCAGTTCCCTTCAGCTCAGGACATGATCCTGGAGTCCCAAAATCGAGCCCCGCATCACACTCCCTGCTCGGTGGGAAACCTGCTTCTCCCTCTCTCACTACCCCCTGCTTGTGATCCCTCTCTAGCTGTGTTTCTCTCTGTCAAATAAATAAATAAAATTTAAAAAAAGGACTCAACTTTCCAGAGATATAGGGAAATTAAAGCTGGTTTATATATAGAAGTAGTATTTAATAGGGAAAAATGATTACCTTGAAGCTTATATGTATGTTAAAAAAAAAAACCAACATGGGTGTATGTATGAAAAAACTTCAGGTTAAAAAAATAAAAGAACTAGAATCGTGAGAAAGAATTTAAAAAAATGAGAAGAAAAGGTATATCTATAAAATATGCAGGTTTTGGGGAAGTACAGGGAGCTTAATATGTTGTTTTTTCCTGATGTTGGGATTTTACAGTTTTATGGAGACCCTTTGGTGGTTGTCCTCTTATTCTTTTAGGTTGCCTTCTGGGTGAGAGGCCTGCCTCGTTGTTTTTCAATCTTGCTTGGGCCGAGTCAGTCCCCCATCAAGGGGCTGAGCTCTATGGAAACCAGTTTTTCAGGCTTTTGTTCTCTGGAGGTTTTTGTTCTTTGGCAGTTTTTTTTGTGGCTTTTTGGAGAGTCAGAGCAAAGTAGACTCTCTGTACCCAGACCTCTGTCTCAGAGAGAAGCCTCAATCTGCTCCCCCCTGGATGGTCCAGGACATCCAGAGTATCCTCTTCAAACTCCTCTGAACACTGCAACCTCACACAGGTGGTGAGCTCCCTCAGTCACCACCACAATGGTTGCCCAAGGCCCCACTTGTCTCTGCACCCCCATACCACAGAAACTGTGAGCAAAATTAGTTTGGGCAAGAACAAAACCCATGGCTGCCACTCTCTGGACTGCCCACACCCACACCAGGTGCCCTCAGACCTGGCTACAGTGCAGGCTGTGCAGAAGGCTGTGGGCCTCTGGGCCTCTGGCAGGAGCCTGCCCCTGGGGCTCTCTCTCAGGTGCCGACAGCAGCAGCTGTGTCTCTCCTGGGATTGTGGATTTAGGTCCATGCTTGTGGATGCCTGATTCCACCAGTTGCCCCTTAAGATCCTTTGATTATTTAGTGCTTTTTTTTTTAAAAGATTTTATTTAGTTGACAGAAACACAGCTAGAGAGGAAACACAAGCAGGGGGAGTGGGAGAGGGAGAAGCAGGCTCCTCACAGAACAGGGAGCCTGATGTGGGGCCCATGATCCCTGGGGGATCATGACCTGAGCCAAAGGCAGATGCTTAATGACTGAGCCACCCAGGTGCCGCTTTTGAGTGCTTTTAACCAGACCCCAAGTTGATGCTGGTCCCCAAACACAGGGCACTTTTGGTCACTCTGGTAGCTCCCTCTCCCTTCTGTTTATCCTCCAAAATCAGCCGAGCTCTTACTCTCCACTTCACCTCTCCACTGATGATCTGCCCCTGTAGAAATCCAGAAGTGTGTAATCTTATCTCTCAGGCTGATTTCATGGGCGTTCAGAGTGTTCTGGTAGATATTAGCTCACTTCTGGGGACCAGTAGAAACAGGGTCTCCTACTTCTTTGCCATCTTGCCCCAACCCCCCCCCCCATATTCTGATTAATATTATTTTTTTAATTTTTTTTTTATTTTTTAAGATTTTTTATTTATCTGACAGAGAGAAACACAGCCAGAGAGGGAACACAAGCAGGGGGAGTGAGAGAGGGAGAAGCAGGCTTCCCGCCGAGCAGGGAGCCCGATGTGGGGCTCGATCCTGGGTCTCCGGAATCATGACCTGAGCCGAAGGCAGTCGCTTAACCAACTGAGCCACCCAGGTGCCCCTGATTAATATTATTTTTACCTTGAGTACAGAGCTGATGGTTTTGAGTCTCCAAAGTTCAAGAAATGGTATTTGACTCATATAATCCATAATCAGTTGCCTAGCATACTCACAGATGCTCTGTCCTTCTTCCCTCTCCTGTTTTATGTGCATCTGCTTTAGGGGCATTGCAAAGATTTCAGTAAAGCCAGAAAATCCTATTTCTATTCTTTCTCATATTATCCAGTAAGTTGTTAAAAGCTAACTCAGGTTAGTAGTTTTGACAAAATGGCTTTGACTTACAAACACTGACCTAGTTATTAACTTACTAGAGAGAAAGAGAAAAACATTATGCAAGTGTTAAGACAAAAGTTAAGATCTGTACAATTATCATGTATTTTGTCATTATAAAGTTGATTTTTGCTGAGGTCTGTTTGTTGAAGAGGTAAAAAAGTTTTCCTCTTTGGGTGTCTGTGTGGTTCAGTCAATTAAGTAGGACTCTGGATTTTGACTCAGGTCAGGTCATGATCTCAGGGTCCTGAGATTGCACTGGGCTCCACACAGTGAGGAGTCTGTTTGAGATTCTCTCTCTTCCTCTCCTTCTGTACTCTCTTTCTGTAAAATAATAAGTAAATCTTAAAAAAAAAAGAAAGAAAAAAGATTTGCCCTGTGGAACATAACAATTCATTTTGTTGTTAGACCTGCTTTTTCTTTCTTCTTTGGGGAGAGGTTATGAGTCAGTACACTTGCTCTTGAATATTTGTCATGAATATTTGCTCAGTTAATGGTCCGCTAAAGGGGTAAGTTATGAGAGACTTTAAGACAGGAAGAGAGAATTAAATCTCTTCTTGAAGACAATGGAAATAGTATCTTCAACACTAACTACATTAATTAGCTTTTGGGAACTACTAGTACTGCATTTACTGCAACTACTAGTTTACTACTTTTCATGGGTTCCTAAAGCTTTAGTCTTGTTATATAATAAATAGTAAGAACATATATCATATACATATATAATAAATATATAAATAAAAAGAAAAGTAAAATCATATATATAAGAAAGAATTTATTATTCTTTCAATGTATCCTCAACTAAATAGATTGTATAGACAACTAAATAGATTGTATAGACAACATTAATTCTGTTAATTCAACAAAAATATTAATTTTGTTAGAAACTTTGCCAGTGCATTTGATACTGCAAGATGTACAAATTTCTGGTTTTGTTAAGTATATAGATTTATGATTATAATCTGCAGAAACCTATAAATAATTGAGAAAGAAACCATTTCAAGTAGACTTTCTTTCCAGTTTCAAAGCTATAACAACATATGAAAAGTTGACCCTGCTGAGGGTGATGTCACATGATGCATCTTTCAGTCGTTAGAAATTCACGGAAGCAGAACAGGATATAAATATGTACATAGCTCCAAAGATATTTACTAACTGATACTCAGTACATTATGTATCTTAATCATGCCAAATAATAACTTATTTTCTGGGGTTTTTTTTGTTTGTTTGTTTTGGTCAAATGAAGAGTAGGATCTTTGTCCCACATCCATGACTTTCATTTTATTCTACATATTAGGAAACATTTCAGAGTAATTGAGTTTTAGGAAAAAATATGTATTTGAGTGAATTTTTCTGATGAAATGAATTTCTGGGAAAAGAGTATGTTCTTTTTCAATAAAACTAGAATTTTTGTTTCTCTTTCACAACCTGCAAGTTTCTGGATTCCCTTTATTTTGTGTTTTTTAGAAATTATTACCATAAATTAACTGAACACTGAAAAAGTGTGCGATTGACAGTGCATTGTTTATCTTTTTAAACTCTTCAATAAGTTTAAGATTATAACAATTTAGGACAAATTATGGGGGGAAGATATAAATCCTGGCATCACACGGGACGCTATACTTTTGTTGAGAATCAAGTTTACCTTCAATAGGACACATTATATAATCTTTTCTCTGTAATTTAAACAATGTTTTGAATTAAAAAGTTATGAACATGGTTATATCTTTGTGTTTGTGTCATCTTCAGTTGTTTTCATCAATGTCTTATGGTTTTCAGAGTATAGGTCTTTCACCTCATTGGTTAAATTTAAGGAATTGAAAAAAATATTTAATTGAAATTAAAAAAATTGAATAAAAATTCACATGACATAAAATGAGCCATTTTAAGGTGAACAATTCAGTGACATTTCGTACATTCCACAATGCTGTACAACCATCACCACCATCTGGTTCCAGAACATTTTTGTTACCCCAAAAGGAAACTCTGTATCCATTAAGGTGTTGGTTCCCAACCCCCTTAACAGCTTCCTGAGTGAAATCTGAAGCTGGCCCCCCTACTCAGAGGGAGAGAGAGAAACCTAAGAAAGAGGTAGTTCACCCCAGGTTGGTAGGTGGCAGTTTTAACACGACAAGAGAGTCAAGATAAATGGATCCCCTCACCTGCCTGTCTATGAAGTCTTGGAAGTTTATAAAGAGACCTAAACTGGGTTCAGTCACATATACTGTGGAGGTGTTCTCAACACCACATCACTAACTCACGTCTGTGTCTTTGGACCAGCCTCCTGGAATGGGAAGGCAAGCAGGACCCAAAGTCCAAGGGCTGGGGAGGGAGTGAGGAGCTCTGACGTTCAGCTCATATATATCTACATCTATATCTATCTATCTATCCATCATCTATCTATCTATCTTCTATCATCTATCTATCTATCTATCTATCTATCTATCTATCTATCTATCTCTCTATCATCTATCTATCTATCATCTATCTATCATCTATCTATCTATCTATCTATCTATCTATCTATCTATCTATCTATCTATCTATCATCTATCTATCTATCTATCTATCTATCATCTATCTATCATCTATCTATCTATCTATCTATCTATCTATCTATCTATCTATCTATCTATCATCTATCTTCTATCATCTGTTTATCTATCTTCTATCTATCTATCTATCTATCTATCTATCTATCTATCTATCTATCTATCATCTATATATCTTCTATCTATCTATCTATCTATTATCTATCTATCATCTATCTATCATCTATCATCTATCTATCATCTATCTATCATCTATCTATCATCTATCTATCTATCTATCTATCTATCTATCTATCTATCTATCTATCATCTATCTATCTATATCTATCTACACAATGAATAAGTTAAATAAGACTAAGCATAAATATAGATAAAAATTAAAAAAATATGAATCTTTTGATAATAGGTGGTATCTTTCCTGGGAACCAACAAACTATAACCTGAGTCTGAACTGTATCTTTATGGTCAATAAACCAAGAAGGTTTTTTACTTGGTTGTTAAAACAAAATAAAACAAAGCAAAAGAAAACAAAGGAACATATTTAACAGAAACTGTATGTTCTCTGTAATATCCAAAATATTTACCATCTCTTCATTACTGAAAATATTTGCTGACCCCTGACATCCATTAAACAATATATTATCACATAACAACTTAAAATATTTTTCTCTGAAAGATTAAACATTATGTCACCATGTGAATTTGCTTTTTTCATCTAATATCCAGCAGAACTGTAAAATCTCAATTTGGACACTAGAGGGAGACTTGATTTTTTTTATTTTTTATTTTATTTTTTTAATTAAAGCATTTTCCACACACTGGCAAAGGATGCTCAGCAGAAGACCTGTCCAAACCTTGTGATGAATGCAGAGCGATGTGGTCGCATGTTTCCGAGGATAAGGTGTCGCAGTGGCACTGACGGTTTTCCTCACGTTGGCCTTCAATAGTTGCAGGAACAATGATGTTTTTCTAAAACTGCCTGATGGCCTTGTGTCAGATTTCCCCTAATACTCCTTAGACCCCCTCGACCTCCCCAGTCTCTGGTTCTAGCTCTGACTGACTCTGCTGGTCCTTCTGAAGATGCCGACGAGCTGTCCCCTACCTTCTGCCCACACTGAGATCACTACCTGAGTCAAAATCAAGAGTCAGATGCCCCACCAACTCAGCCACCCAGGTGCCCCTAATATTGTCTTTTTTTAAAATTAGTTTTTATTGAGCTATCATTGCCATATAGTACTGTATACGTTTAAGGGGTTTAGCATAATGATTTAATTTAAATCTATTGTGAAATGACCACATATTCACTTAACATCTATCATCTCATATAGATACAAAAAATGTTTTTTTTCCTTGTGATGAGAACTGTTTGGATCTATTCTCTTAACAATTTTCACATGCACCACATACCATGCTAACTCCAGTCATTATGTCGTGCCTGCATGCCCAGGACTTACTTATTTTATGACAGAAAGTCTGTGCCTTTTGACACCTCATCCAATTTTCCTCCGCCTTCCCCCTGGTAACCACAAACCTAATCTCTTTTTCTGAGTTTGTTTGCTTATTTGTGTTTAGATTTCACATATAAGCAAGATCATACAGTGTCTGTCTTTCCTGTCTGACTTATTTCACTTAACATAATGCCGTCAGAGTCCACCCATCATGTCAAAAATGGCAGAATTCTTTTATGACTGAATATTATTCTGTGAACATATATACCACATATAGTCTCTATCCATCCATCTTTTGATAGATACTTAGCTTGATTCCACCTCTTGGATATTGTCAGTAATGCTGCTAAGAACTTGGCAGTGCAGGTAGCGTCGTGAATATATTTCTAGAAGTGGGATTGCTGGATCATATGATAGTTCTATTTACAATTTTTTGAGGAATCTCCTGTTTTCCATAGTTCTGCACCAATTTACATTCCTACTAACAAAAGTTCCCTTTTCTCCACATTGTCACCAGGATTTGTTCTCTTGTCTTTTTCCCCCTTGTCTTTTTGATGATGGCCATTCTAATAGGTGTGAGGTGGCATCTCATTTGATCTGCATTTCCCCGATAATTGATGATGTTGGGCACCATCATTTCATGTGCCTCTTGGCCATCTATTAATCTTCTTTGGAAAAATGTCTATTGAGGTTCTTTGCCCATTTTAACTGGATGGTGATGATGATGATGATGGTGATGATGGTGATGGTGATTTGCCATTACTATTTCTATTGACTTGTAGAAGTTCTTCACAAATTACAGATATTAGACACATGGTTTGTGAATGTTTTTCCATTCCGTACTTTGTTTTTTTTCGTTTTGTAGATTGTATCATTTTACTGTGTAGAAGATTTCAGTTTGATGTAATCCCACTTATTTATTTTTGATTTTGTTACTTGTGCTTTAGGTATCATATCCCATAAATCATTGCCAACACTCAGGACAAGGAGCTTTTTTCCTTGGTTTTCTTTGAAGACTTCTACAGCTATGGTCTTACATTTAGGTCTTTAAGCCAATTGAAGTTAATTTTTATGAGTGACAAAAATAGGGTTCTAATTGCATTCCTTTCCAAATAAATATCTCATTCTCCTGGCACCATTTATTGAAGAGACTGTCTTTTCTTTACTGTATATTCTGGGTTCCCTTGTCATGTGTTAGTAGACCGTATTTGCACAGGTTTACTTGTTGGCTCTCCATTCTGTTCCATTGAAGTATGTGTCTGGTTTTATGCCACTCCCATACGGTTTCATTTACTACTACTTTGTAATACAGCTTAAAATCAGGGACTGTGATGCTTCTCACTTTCTTCTGTCTCAGGATTGCTCTGACTATTCAGGGTTGTTTGAGGTTCCATATAAATTTTAAGATTGTTTATTCTATTTCTCTAAAAATACCACTGGAATCTTGATAAGGTTTGCATCAAATCTATAGATGCTGTTGAATAGTATGGACATTTTAACACTATTAATTCTTCTGATTCACGAATATGAGTACCTTGCCATTTATTTGTCTCTTTGATTTCTTTCAACCATGTTTTCTAGTTTTCAGTATAGAGACCTTTCACCTCCTTAGATTAATTCCTAAGTACTTTATTGTTTTCAATGATATTGCAAATGGAATTTTTAAAAAAGTTTTTTTAGGTAGTTCATTGTTGGTGTATAGTATATACTAATTTTTGTAGGTTGATTTTATATCTTGCAACTTTACTGAATTAGTTGATGAGTAACCATTTTGTGGTGGGATTTTTAGAATTTTCTTTATATAAAATATAATCTATAAATAAATGCTACTTCTTCCTTTCCAATTTTAATGCATTTTATTTCCTTCGTTTGCCTGATTGTTTAGGGGAGGACTTCTGGTCCTATGTTGAACAAAAAGTGGGAAGAGTGAGCACTCTTTTCTTGTTCCTGTTCTTAGAGGAAGAGTTTCAATCTTTCACCATAGATTATGATATTAGCTATGGGCTTGCCATATATGACCTTTATCATGTGGAGGTGCATTCCTTCTATACCTAATTTGTCAAGAGTTTTGGTGATGAACCAAAGTTAAATTTATTTAATACATAAATGCAGATGTATTTTCTGCACCTACTGAGATGATGATATGATTTTTTCTTTCATTTTATTAATGTAGTATATCACTTTGATTTGCCTATATTAAACCATCTTTGCATCTGAGGGATAAATCCCACTTGAACATGGTGAATGATCTAAGTGTGCAGCTGAATTTTGTTTGCTGGCTTTTTGGTGAAAATTTTTGCGTCTATATTTATTAGGGATTTTGGTCTGTTGTTTTCTATTCTGATAGTGTCCTTTTCTGGCTTTGTTATCCGGATAGTGCTGGCCTTGTAAAATTAGTTTGGAAATGTTCCCTCTTCTATTTTTTTTTTTTTGAAAATATTTGAGAAGGATTGGGATTACCCATTTGAATGTTTGGTAGAATACACAAGTGAATCCTGGACTTTCCTTTGTTGGGAAGTTTTTGATTACTAATTTTTAAATACAAACTTTAAAAATAAATAAATAAATGCAAAGTTTTTCTATTATGAATGCTGCTTGCTACTGATTTGTTGGTAGTTATCCTTTATAAAGTTACCAAGTTCTCTTTTCTTTCTCTTTTTTCTTTTTTTATGTACTTTTTAAAAATAATTTTTTAAATAATTTATTTTATTTTTTCAGTGTTCCAAGATTCATTGTTTATGCCCCACACCCAATGCTACATGCAATAGGTGTCCCCAGTAGCCATCACCAGGCTCTCCCATCCCCAACACCCTTCCCTCCAAGTCCCTCAGTTTGTTTCTGAGTCCAAAGTCTCTCAAGTTTTGTTTTTCTCCCTGAATTACCCTACTTCCATTTCCTTTCCTTCTCCTACTGTCCTCTAGGTTACCCCTTATGCACCACAAGTAAGTGAAACCATGTGATACTTGACTTTTTCTACTTGGCTTATTTCACTCAGCATAATCTCTTCCAATCCAGTCCATGTTGCTACAAAAGTTGGATATTCATCCTTTATGATGGAGGCGTAGTATTCCATTGTATATATGGACCACATCTTCTCTATCCATTTATCTGTTGAAGGGCACCTTGGCTCTTTCCACAGTTTGGCAATTGTGGCCATTGCTGCAATGAACATTGGGGTACATATGGCCCTTCTTTCCACTACATCTGTATCTTTGGGGTAAATACCCAGTAGAGCAATTGCAAGGTCATATGGTAGTTCTATTTTTAATTTTTTAAGGAATCTCCACACTGTTTTCCAAAGTGGCTGCACCAACTTGCATTCCCACCAACAGTGTAAGAGGGTTCCCCTTTCTCCACAGCCTCTCCAACTTGTGTTTCCTGTCTCGTTAATTTTGGTCATTCAGACTGGTGTAAGGTGGTATCTTAGTGTGATTTTGATTTGAAGTTCTGATAGCTAGTGATGATGAACATTTTTTCATGTGTCTGTTAGCCATTTGTATATCTTCTATGGAGAAGTGCCTCTTCATGTCTCTTGCCCATTTTTTGATGTGTTCGTCTTCTTTTTGGATGTTGAGTTTGAGTAGTTCTTTGTAGATCTTGGATATCAGCCCTTTGTCTGTAATGTCATTTGCAAATATCCTCTCCCATTCCCTGGGTTGCCTCTTTATTTTGTTGACTGTTTTCCTTGCTGTACAGAAGCTTTTTATTTTGATGAAGTCCCAAAAGTTCATTTTTGCTTTTGTCTCCTTTGCCTTTGGAGACGTGTCTTGAAAGAAGTTGCTGTTGCTGATGTCGAAGAGGTTACTGCCTCTGTTCTTTTCCAGGATTTTGATGGATTCCTGCCTCACATTGAGGTGTTTCATCCATTTCGAGTTTGCCTTTGTGTGTGGTGTAAGAGAATGGTCTAGTTTCATTCTTCTATATGTGGCTATCCAATTTTCCCAGCACCATTTATTAAAGAGACTGTCTTTTGTCCACTGGATATTTTTTTCTGCTTTGTCGAAGAGGATTTGACCATAGATTTGTGGGTCCATATGTGGGCTCTCCACTCTGTTCCATTGGTCTATGTGTCTGTTTTTGTGCCAGTACCATGCTGTCTTGGTGATCCCAGCTTTGTAAGAAAGCCTGAAATCAGGTAACGTGATGCCCCCAGCCTTGTTTTTCTTCTTCAACAATTCCTTAGCGATTTGGGGTCTTTTTAGGTTCCATATAAATTTTAGGATTCTTTGTTCCAATGTTTTGGAGAATGTTGGTGGACTTTTGATCAGAATGGCATTGAAAGTATAGATTTCTCTGGGCAGTATAGACATTTTAACAATTTTTACTCTTCCGATCCATGAGCATGGAATGGTCTTCCATCTTTTTGTGTCTTCTTCAATTTCTTTCATGAGTGTTCTGTAGTTCTTCGAGTACAGATTCTTAACTTCTTTGGTTAGGTTTATTCCTAAATATCTTATGGTTTTTGGTGCTATAGTAAACGGAATCGATTCTCTGATTTCTCTTTCTATATTTTCATTGTTACTCTATAAGAACACAACTGATTTCTGTGCATTGATTTTGTATCCTGCCACATTACTGAATTGTTGTATGAGTTCTAGTAGTTTGGGGGTAGAGTCTTTTGGGTTTTCCACATAGAGTATCATGTCATCTGCAAAGAGAGTTTGACTTCTTCTTTGCCAAGTTGGATACCTTTTATTTCTTTCTGTTGTCTGATTGCTGTTGCTAGGTTTCTAACACTATGTTGAACAGTAGTGGTGAGAGTGGGCATCATTGTCTTGTTCCTAATCTCAGAGGGAAGGCTGTCAGTTTTTCCACGGTGAGAATGATATTCACTATGGGTTTTTTGTAGATCAATTTTATGAGGTTGAGGAATGTTCCCTCTATCCCCATACTTTGAAGAGTTTTAATCAGGAACGGATGTTGTATTTTGTCAAATGCTTTCTCTGCATCAATTGAGAGTACCATGTGGTTCTTCTCTCTTCTCTTATTGATTTGTTCTATCCGGTTGATTGATTTGCGAGTGTTGAACCACCCTTGCATCCCTGGGATAAATCCTACCAGTCATGGTGGATAATCATTTTAATGTATTGTTGGATCCTGTTAGCAAGGATCTTGTTGAGAATATTGGCATCCATATTCATCAGAGATATTGGTCTGAAGTTCTTCTTTTTGATGGGGTCTTTATCTGGTTTGGGGATTAGAGTAATGCTGGCTTCATAGAAAGAGTCTGGAAATTTTCCTTCTGTTCTATTTTTTGAAAGAGCATCTGGAGAATATGTGTTATTTCTTCTTTGAATGTTTGGTAGAATTCCCCAGGGAATCTGTCTGGTCCTGGGCTCTTGTTATTGGGGAGGTTTTTGATCACTGCTTCGATCTTGTTAGTGGATATAGGTCTATTCAGATTGTCAATTTCTTCCTGTTTCAGTCTTGGAAGTTTATAGGTTTCCAGGAATGTACCCATATCTTCTAGGTTGTTAAACTTTTTGGCATATAATTGTTGATAGTAATTTCTGATGATTGTTTGTATTTTCTTGGTGTTAGTTATGATCTCTCCCTTTTCATTCATAATTTTATTAATTTGGGTCTTCTCCCTTTTCTTTTGTATGAGTTTGGCCAATGGTTTATCGATCTTATTAATTCTGGGTTTCTGACCCATCGTACTCCAGTTAGTTCTTCCCCACCTCTACTCCAACTTCTCAGGCAACAGAAGAAGAGCATAACTCCTTTGGTCTCTAGGTCACAAGGACAATTCTCAGGAACCAGGCTGTGTGAACCTGTGTAGAAATGTAGCTAGGCATGCTTGATGTATAGTTTTGAAGTATTTAGACTTTTGATACAGGAGCCTCCATTTGTACTCTTATCCAAGACCCTGAAATATTAAGGGCAGGACTACAGTCCAGGCAGAGATACATGCTCAGTTATAAATAGATGTCTAGACCCCTTCTGCTGAGGACAAACTTGACATACAAGAACTACCAAGTACCAGATCATATCTGGACCATTCAGATGGAGTTGGATGCTCACTCTGGGACCTCACTGGGATAGTACTTCAGATGTTGGTGTTGGATTAGTTAACCAAGGACATGTCTGCTTCTGTTCACATCTTGTTTGTTTGAAACTATTGAATGAATGTGAATGTGCACATGGATTCCAGGAACTACCCGGTGTCCTGAGAAACTTTGGACTGTATTTTCAGCACTTTTCTCCAGTATCATTTGATAGAAGAATATGCACAATGGGTTATTTTTTATGTGAATAACTTCTCTCAAAATTTACATCAAAGTTTCACTCAACAGGATGATCATGTCCCAAATCATAGCTTTGTCCATCCAGAGATGAAAAAGTACTTTTGGTTTGTTTGTTTTTAAGAGGAAGTCAACCAAATGTGAAATATACAGAATGGAAGGATGAGGGGGTGAGAAAAGGCCAGGAGACCTTACCTAACTGCTGGGTGGCAACTCAAATTTAAATGCCGTAGGGAACAGTGGTTAACTGTGAGGCAGACTCAGGCCAACACAATAAAGATGGGGATCATAGTGGTCTAGACAGTCTAGTACAGGCCTCATCTAAATACATTAAAATTCAGTGTTTGCATTCTTTAGTACATTTTTATAGAATTCTGAAAAGAAAAGGGTATAGTTCAGTAGATTTCCAAATGAATGCCTCTGTAACTGACATACAGATCATGAAACAGAATATTACTAGCATTTCTGAAGTCCGTCTCCACTCCTTCAAGTCACATCCTCTCTGTCCTGTTGCCCCTATCCTGCAAAAATAACTGCCATTATGTACTCTTTACACCATAGATTCGGTTTTTTTTCTGGTTTTGAATTAAAAATAGAGTAAATAGATTTTTTTGGTATTTTGGAGGTTCGTCTGTGTTGTATTATTTATAATTTGTTCATTTTTATCTTCTGACTATATTCCATGGTATGAATACACTGAAATATAATTATTCAGTTCATGTCTGGATTTTTGGGTTGTTTTCAATTAGTGCCTACTACAAATAGTATTATAGTACTTTTATGGACAACAATTCATTTTATTGCACATATGTATTTACTTATGTTAATTTTATACATAGATGTGGATCTGGTAGGCTATAGAATAGGTATATTTTCTATTTTATGAAATCCTGCCAATTTTCTATAGCAGTCATTTTATGTACACTTCTCTCAGCAATGCCTGGGAGTTCTGGGTGCTCTATAGACTCACCAACTCTTGGTAGTTTTCATCTATCACATTTTGACCATTCTGGTGGATGGAAAAGCTATTTTTATGTTGTTTTAATTTGCATTTCCCTAAAGACCAATAAAGTTGAGCCCATTTACATATATTTATTGGCCATTTGGATACTCTTTATGGAGAAGAGCCTGTTTAAGTCCCCCCCCCCCCCCGGCTTATAAAAAGATTTCTATTGTTCTTACTGAATTATAAGATCTCACTTTAAAAAAAATATATATAGGGCTGATATACAAGATCTATATATATATCTGGGGACACCTGGGTGGCTCAGTTCATTCAGCAGCCAACTCTTGTTTTGGCTTATGTCATGATCTCAGGGTCTTAAGATCAAGTCTTGTGATTCTGCCTGTTCCTCTGCCTCTCCTTTCACCTCTTTTCCTGATTTCTCTAGCAAATAAATAAAATCTTTTAAAAACTAAAACTAAAAATATATTCTGGATATGACATCTTTTGTTGTAGATATGCATCACCTATACTGTTTCCCACCTTGTGACGTGTTATTTTTATTGTCTTTACAGTATCTTTTCAGATGAATAGAAGTTATTAATTTTAATGTAAACTAATTTATTAATTTTTCTTTTGATGGATTTTTT
>PITA01027381.1:0-21015 GCA_004023965.1 Spilogale gracilis | reverse complement strand
TCCGTGGCTCCACCCCCGTCCATCCGTATCTTCCAGTCCATCCAGCCTTCCTTATGTCATGTCCCGGGTACAAGTTACCCTTTACTTTTTCTATTTAAATAGCAATAGTTGCCAGGCGCGGTGGTGCGCGCCTGTAGTCCCAGCTACTCAGGAGGCTGAGGCTGGAGGATCGCTTGAGCCCAGGAGTTCTGGGCTGTAGTGCGCTATGCCCATCCGGTGTCCGCACTAAGTTCGGCATCAATATGGTGACCTCCTGGGAGCGGGGGGCCACCAGGTTGCCTAAGGAGGGGTGAACCGGCCCAGGTCGGAAACGGAGCAGGTCAAAACTCTCGTGCTGATCAGTAGTGGGATCGCGCCTGTGAACAGCCACTGCACTCCAGCCTGGGCAACATAGCGAGACCCCGTCTCTTATTAAAAATAAATTAAATAAATAAATGAATGAATGAATGGATAAATAAATAAATAAATAGCAATAGTTTTCATTCCTGGGATTTCTACTTAGTTCTTTTCCATATTAACCTATTCCTGGTTCTCAGGTACTTTTCTTTCATAAATTTTTGTTTTGAGTGACAAGTTCTTCCTGAACACCACGTAGATCTCAGTTCGGTGCAAAGTCACCTGCATGGTTGTCTAAGTCCCATTTCTTCAGGAGCGAGCTCACCTTCCGATGTTGTCGGCCCTCTTCAGTGGGGTCAGCTTCACCACGGATCAGTCTGCACACTCACCATGAGCGGACCCGATGTTATTTTCTTCCTGGTCACTCACTCTCCTTACCCTGCCCTGCCCCATTCAGAAGCAAGAGCAAGCTCCCATCCTGGGGCCTCAGGCCCTGGCCCAACACCATCCATGGAAAGTGCAGGCCTGGCCTGCCCAGCCATCTGTCCCCGCGACCTTCTTGGCCTCGTCCAGCCACGGTCACCCCATCTCAGCCTTGCTCCTCTCCTCAGAGGGCCACACACACCTTCCGCAGCACCAAGCTGGGCAGGCCACACGGCAATAGTTCCTAGACACCTGCCCCGCCGGGACCACATCCCCGGTGCCCCGGTCTCCGCATCTCTCCTCACTACTCCATCTCCAGCCCACCAATGATTTTCTGCTTGGCTGGCTCCTTCGAATTTCTAGATGCATTTATTATCTTATTGCTGTGTTCCAGAGCAAAGGGGGTCTGAGGTCCAAACCAGAGCACCATCTGACCAGAAGAACCCATCTTTTTCCTTAATTTTGACTCGCTGTCCCTCTGCCCCCACCACCAGCATTAACCAACTACATCCCACTCCTTTCCTGCAACAGACAACAAAGCAGAGCTCTGTGGAAAGTGTCACCTCCCGGCTCTGGGAGCCTGTGAGACCGCTCCAGCTGGGCCTGGGCCGCAAGGCCCCTCCAACCTGACCTCTGGCAGCCCCAGGCCTTTGGCCACAGACCCTATGGTTCTGCTGCCCTGACTCTACTCGCCGTCTTGCCATGCTGTCTGGAACACGTTCCCGCCGAGTCCCTGCCTGGCTTTCCCGCCTCCACAGGGCGGCCCCCGTGCCCCACAGCAGGAAGGGGCTCCTTCCTGTCACTGAACAGATCACGCTGCACAGCAAAGGTCATGGCCACCCTCCGCGAGAGGCCCCAACTTGGAGACCAAGGGCAGCCCCGGGGCCAGGGGCTAAGCTGAGCTCCCCGACCTGAGCACACACGGTCTGGTGGGCCCCCTAAGAGTCATCCTGGGCCAAACAACAACCGCCCCGATGGGCTCCGTCGCGGCACGGCGTCTGAGGAGGCATCATAAGACGGAAACATCTGGCATCACCCTGTAGGTGAGGCCGGTGGCACGGCGGAGGGGGAACCGGGTGCTATGGACCTGTAACGGGGCAAACTGCTCGACCAAGGGAGGCTTCAAGAGGGAGCCCTCGGAGAGGGCAGGATGGCCCGAGGGACAGGGTGTGCCTCACAAGGGACTTGGGCCGAGAGCCTCAGCTTCCCCGGGAGCCGTGGCGAGCATCTTCTCCAGACACAAAAGAGAGCTAAAGGACCACTAGGCCCGACAGACAGGAGGAAGCAGCATGGGTGCAGCTTTGTTGTTTCATTCACAGAGGGTAAAGACGGCTGGGACTCCAGGTCCTAGGGGTGGGAGACAAGTCGGCAGCTTGAAGCCCAGTGGCCATAGGACCGTCGAGTCCCCCAGGGAACTACATATGCTTCTTGGGACCCAGCTTCTCTTCAGACCTGGGCTCTAGATTTGAGGGCAGAGCCCCAGGGACTGGAGACCTCCCTATGCTCATCTCCTGCTTGTTCTCTTCTGTGTTCTGGAAAGTTCTGTCTGAAATGTTGTCAGTCTTGGGTGTGCAGACACCGACAGGGAAGGCTGCCTTCCCCGTTCCTGGAGAGCTGAACGGGCCAGGAGTGTGCCGAGACCCAGGAGCCTTACCTGGAAGACAGTGAGAATGGCCGCGGGGAAAGTGTCAAAGTTGGTTGTCGGGGTCTCGTCTTTAAAGTTGAACCTGCAGAAAAGACGACGCCTTGGGAGGAGGCTGCCCTGTCAGGAGCCAGGGGACAGGTGCCTTGGCTCGCAACGCCGTCCCAGGCTGTGTGCTCGGGGGGACCTCCAGGCAGAAGACAGGTGCAGGGAGCCTAGGCAACACATGTGCTCTGAGCACTGCCCCCCCACTGGGCCCCCAGGCCTGTACGTCCCTCCAGGGCCACTTACTGTCCCCCGAACAGCTGCATGCCCAGCAGAGCAAAGACCACGATGAACAGGAAGAGCAGGAAGAGCAGGCTGATGATGGACTTCATGGAGTTGAGCAGAGACACCACCAGGTTCCGCAGGGAGCTCCAGTACCTGGGGGCAGGTGGGCTCTGTCCACAGCCGGCCGCACGCAGAGACACCCGCCCGCCTGCCCATGCCACCCCAGGGCTCTCACAGTCACCCCTGCGGCTTCCGAGAGCACGCCTGGCGGCCAGAGCACTTCTCAGAGCTCCGGACGCCCCCGCTGGGGGCTCCGGGGGGCAGCAGGGAGCCTGTGTCCACTGCCGGACGCACCCTCGTCTCCTGAACCTGGCCGTCACTCTGCCCAGCAGAACGGCGCCCGGTTCCCCTCCACCCCCGACGACCACAGGACAGAGGGAGCTGCAGCACATGCGGATCACGAGGTCCCCGGTGCCGTGACGGGGCTGTGTAGCCCGCTGTGAATGCCTCTCCCACCGAGGGCCCGGACACGGCGTGGACAGGGGGAGCAGTGCTGCCAGCCATTTCCCGGCATCCCACAATGCCCACCCCTCCATCACACACTTTAAGTGCTCCTGGAGGTCAGAGAGCACGTCTCCAGGCCACGTCTCCTGCGCCCAGAACCAACGGCACATGGGCCCCACTGAAGCCTGCACCCACGCACTCACTCACTGGGTGACAGGGGTCCGGCCCCACGCCCACGCCTGCAGAGCCCCTCCCCAGAAGAGGCTGGGCACCCGGCTGTCCCTGCAGAGCTCCTGGGCACCAAGCTGTCCCTGTAGCACCCCTGGGCACCCGGCTGTCCCTGCAGAGCCCCTCCCCAGAAGAGGCTGGGCACCCGGCTGTCCCTGCAGAGCTCCTGGGCACCAAGCTGTCCCTGTAGCACCCCTGGGCACCCGGCTGTCCCTGCAGAGCCCCTGGGCACACTGAGAAGAGGCTGGGCACCCAGCGCATCCCTGGGCCCTCACGCCCCGCCCTCCCGGGTGCCAGTGACCCAGAGGCTTGCCTATCTTCCACGGTTCTCTTACAAGGAACTTGAGGGCTCATGGAAGATGGGCAGGAAAGCTCTGGAAAAGCCAGCCCACCTCAGGACAGGGCAGCCCAGCTGCTGGAAGGAAGCAGAGCCCCTAAACACCAGGCCCCACGAGGGGTGAAGGGTACTCTCGCAGGCCCTTCCCGGAGCCATGGACCAGCACGGCCCGGGGAAGCGGCAGAGGACTGACCGCTGCCCCACGAGATGCCCAGCAGTGTCTGTGGACTCGGCAAGCCCCGACTCTTGCCCCCAAGTCTCCTGCACTGAGACCATGGCGTCCTCCAGGAGTCTCAGCTTGGTATTTAGAAGAGATTGGGGGGGGGGGGTGCGCCTGGGTGGCTCAGTTGGTTAAGCGACTGCCTTCGGCTCAGGTCATGATCCTGGAGACCCGGGATCGAGTCCCACATCGGGCTCCCTGCTCGGCGGGAAGCCTGCTTCTCCCTCTCTCACTCCCCCTGCTTGTGTTCCCTCTCTCGCTGTGTTTCTCTCTGTCAAATAAATAAAAATCTTAAAAAAAAAAAAATTATAAAAGAGATGGAAAAAGACCGGAGGAACTCCCATGTACCCCGGGGAGACCCGTGGGGTTCTAAAGCCCTAGGGCCTGGCGCACAAGCTCACTGTACACAGTTCCGCTTCTTGGGTCCTGCAACCATCACGGCCCTGGCGCCGGGGAGGCCACGAGCAAATCCGGGCTGGAGCCCAACATTCAGGGTGAGGGGTGGCCCTGCTGGGGTGGGGGGTGAGTGGCCAGCACCTGACCAGCTCAGTGAGATGGCTCTGGGTAAGGAGGCCCCCTCTTCCCACATCAGAGCCCCCGCCAGAGGCCCAGCACTGGCTCCGTAACTGCATCACACGCCCTGGGCCTCAGCCCCTCGGGGACAAAATGGAGCGACTGGCCCCAGGGTTACGTAAAGGGCCCAGTGGGACAGAACTGAACACAGTCCTGTCGTTGTCCTCCTGCCATGGCTTCAATGGCCAGGGAACGGGAGCCACGGAGGAAGCACGCCAGCTCAGGGCAGAAGGTCCGAGTCAGCTGAGGCCTCCCTCCCTCTCTGGGGGCCTGCAGGGCAGGTAGGTGGACTTCGGGGAAGCATCATAAAGAAAACCTTCCATCTGGTGACTTCTTTTTTCTCTGTTGACTATGAAGCAAAGCAACCCTTTGAAACCTGAAAGATGGGACTGCTGGTTTCAAAAGAGGGGACAGGATGAACCTGCGGAAGGAGGCTAACTAGGGAACCCTGCTGGCCACACCAAGACCAACCGGGAACAACCCCGGGGACACAGACGGCCCCCAAGGCCAAGACAAAGCTGCCCCGGGCGGGCGCTCTAGAACCGTCTCTGCATTGAAACCAACTATAGGCACGTAAGCGATTCCCGACTTGCGTCCAAGGCCAGTGCCACGTGTTCCAGTCTCAGCCGTGTCCCGCACCCTCCCAGGCCCAGGAGCGTGCAGGTGACCTACTTGGTGACTTTGAAGATCCTCAGCAGCCGGAGGGCCCGCAGCACACTGATCCCGAAAGAGGTTCCTGGCTTGATAGCAGCCCAGACCACTTCGAAGATGCTCCCCACAACGACCTGCGTGGGAGACAGGCTCAGCCCCGGGCACACACCCACTCAGCCCACACCTGCACCTCTGTACGAAGCAGCTCGGATCAGGCAGGAAGCAGCGCTCACACGGAGCCCCCGCCGCCTCGGGGAGCACACAGCAGGCCCGGTGCTCGCCCGCCCCCAACATGTCCACCCTGGACACGCCACGGGCACACGGGATGTGGAGCGAGGGGCGGCCTAACGGCTTCCCAGCCCACTAACAAATCAGCTCAGCTCAGCATCGACGTGCCCCCGCGGCAGACCCCTGTCCAGCCCAGTGCTGGTCCGACGACCCGCATGTCCACCCCGTAACTGGTGCCCCCAGACCCACAGCCATCTCTGCGTACGTGTCCCCGTCGAGCCCAGAGGCATCGCGGAGAGCACCTCCGAGCCCGGCTGGCGGCACACGGCCCAGCCGCTGCCCACGGCCTGCTCCAGGCGGCACGGCACACGGGCCGAGCGTGCCGCCCTCTGTCCATGACCCTGAGCACCTGCAGCTGGGAGCTTGTCTGGGGCTGGAGCTCACCGTTCCCTCAAGCTACGCTCTTACTGTTGGTCTTCCAGCTGCTCTGTCCTTCCTCAGTCCTCAGAATTCCCTCCCGTCCGTTCAGGGTGCAGGTGGCCCGAGACGGCCCACAGTGACCCCCACTACTGGTCCCCGCCTTGTGCAGCCCTGTCCCTCGGAGAGGGCTTGGACCTGGTGACTCACTAACCAACAGAATGTGACAGAAGTGACAGGCTGTCACCTCTGAGACTCGGTCACAAAGACTGTCTTCCTCCTTGGTGCTCTCTGCTTGCTGCAGGTCCCCAGCTGCCACTGACGGAGGACACGAGGGAGCCTGGCGAGAGGCCCCTGTGACCAGGGACAAAGGGCCGTTGGCCACAAGCAGGAGCTTCGGTGAGCGCTCCCGGCCCCAAGGAGCGGGCAGGTCCTGCCCCCTCGTGGGAGAGTGAGAGCTGGGGCCCCCGTGAAGTCGCACCCGACTCCCCACCCACTGACGTGAGAGACAACTGACACTGGTTGTTCTAAGCCACTAAATTTTGGGGGCATTTGCCAAGAAAAAGCGATACACCTTTCGCAGACAGAAGTGGAGCCAGAGAACGAGCACGGAGCCCAGCATGTCTAGGAGTTCTGGATGGGGAGGGACTGCGGGACAGTGGGCAGAAGCCCCGCCAGTCAGGCAGGAAGCTCGGCCACAGGCACAGCTGTGCCCTGTGAAGAGAAGGACGTATGCTGCACGGAGCAGGTCTCAGGGATCAGGGAGCAAGTCTGCAGGTGTGACCTGGGGTCCTCGTGCCGCGCACAGCCGGCGCGGGGGGAGTCAGGGAGGGCAAAGGGCTGCTGGCCGCCAGCACCTGCCGGCCCTGGAAACGTCCTGCCTCTGCAGACAGCTAAGAGGGCCAAGTCAGGCGATGGCACGCTCGAGAGGACGCCACGGCAGGGGCACGATGGCAGCACCGCGGGCACCCGGCCCCGTGGAGGTGGCCTGGCGCATCGGCCCGATGAGCAGCAGGGCCCCCGGGGTGCGAACGTGGGCTGGCCTCAGCCATCGCAGCACGGGCACCGCACGGGGAAGGGCCATGGCATCCAGGCAGAGTCACAGCATTCCCTCCTCTGAGAAGGCTGAGCTACGCAGAAACATCACCAGCTTGGATGGAAAGGGACATAGATGGTACAAGACAAAAACCTGGCCTTCGGATCCCTCAGATTCTACTGGGAGGAAGCATGAGAGAGTCATCCTAGCTTTCCTGGAACAAGAAAAGTGGTGCAGAGCCCAAAACCACAAGCCCAAAGGGCTTCCCAGTCCTCCAGAACGAATCTCAGGACCTCAAAGTTTTCCCAGCTGGACTCCTGAGAGGCCCTGGGCCAGAGCCTCCCGTGTGTCCCGCTCTCCCCGCTGAACAGGAACGCCAACAGCAGTTCATCTGTGCCCGTCCCACCACCACAGGGGTGACAGCTGGTATCTCTAGGTCCTCGGGTCCACAGGTGGGGAGGCGCTGAGCAGCTGTCCTTGAGGCACCCTGACCGTGCCTGGCCCTGATGTGGACGGACGGGCCCTGAACGCCGTGATGACGCAGTAATGGGCGGTGGCTGGGGAAGCGTGAGGGCGCCGAAGGGCCAGAGTGTGGCCTGTCACAGGCTGTGGCTCATGTCCCTCGGTGATATTTCCCACCCCTTTTTAAACGTGGGCTGACCCAAGTGACTCATGCCAACAAATGGAATATGGTGAAACTGATGGGTCATGTCTCTGAGACTGGGTTTCCGTGGCTTCTGTCTCAGTCTCTCCCTCAGATCACAAGCTGTCACGTCATGAGGACACTCGGACAGCCTGGGAAGAGCCCCACGTGACGTGAGGCCTGCCACGAACCACAAGAGTGAGCTGGGAAGCCGGTCTTCTGAGTCCCATCAACAGCCATGTGCTAGCTTGAAAGCAAATTCGTCTGCCCTAGTAATTCCTGGAATGGCCGTGTCCCAGCTGTCGGCTGCACCGTGGCCCCCTCGAGAGACCCTAGGTCCCGGCACTTGGACACACCAGGCCTGGACACACTTAGTTTATGCTGCTGAATTTGGAAACAGTTTGTTTGCCTACGTGCAAACCGTTCCCGTGTCCTGGGAGCCCGTCAGCTCACACCGGAACACGTCCCGCGTGAGCGAGGATTCCCGTCACGCTCACAGCCCTCTCCGGGTTTCCTCCGGCCTGTGTGCACCGCAGCCTTTCCCCATAATGAAGCAGGGACAGGAAGCCGTCTCAGGAAGGGCGGCAGGCGTCCGGGTCTCAGGGTGAAGCTGGGCAGCCACCGCCCCGCGTCCCCACCCAGGTCAGGCGGCGCTGACCTCAAACCAGGAGTCCTTGTGAGGGTTTCACAAAGCCGCGGACACGGCCTTCCATCAACTCCACGGAAAAACTCAACATTGCCCTGAATTCTCGAGTTGAAGATCAGCTCCACCTGCATCCAGGCTCCCCCCAGCTCCTCAGAACTGCAGAGGCGGGAGCCTTCCTCGGGCCGGGCCTCCCCTGGGTCAGAGCTCATCTCTGGCTCTGGGCATGGCAGCAGGGAGGTGTCCATGGACCCTACTGGCCTGGGAAGGCCTATGCAACCCCCTGGGCTTTGTCCCAGGGAGTCTTGGGAACACCTGCCTTTGAGGCCTCCCTGACCTACAGAGGTTGGTGAAGGGATCCAGGATGGCCCCCACGAGGGGGGGCCAGACCATCACGGCCCTGTCAGGCTGCCCCCGGAGCCTGGGTCCAAGCGGCCCCAGGACAGTGAGGGGTCAGCTCACAGCCCCCTTGAGCCCTGCTGGGGACACCGAGCCCTCGGGGGAGCAGGGCCACACTTGAACGGTGTGGTTGTGCCAGGCTCAGAGCAGGTGCCTTCCGCTGACCTGCGGGTCCTACGGACAGGGTCAGAGGTGGGATGGAGGGGGTCCTGCAGCCGACACCACACAAGCCAGGGCGCGACCGGGATGGGACTCCCCTCTGTCCAAGGCCTCTCCCTGTCTCTGCGAAGCCTTCCTGCCCCACACAGGGGCACAGAGCCCGGCACGTGCTGGGTGCGGCCCAGTGGGAGGGGGCAAGGGTGCAGCTGGCCCCCCTCACGAGGCTCTTACTCACCCCAAAGTCGAAGCAGTTGAATGAGGACCGGAAATAGCTTCTGGGCCCCAGACCGTACATCTTCAGGGACATCTCTGTGAGGAAGAGACCCAGGAAAACAAACTCTGCAAAGTCTAGGAGAAGCCGGAGAAGAGGGGGGTTAGCTCTCAGCCTCCTCCCACCTGGGTCCAGCCCAGACTAGAGGACACCGGACCTCTGGGGCCTCCCAGGGTTGGGCCCGGCGGGCCTGCTCTGTGGCCCCTGAGCCCTGAAATCTCGGCTCCGGAGGATAATGATCAGAGTTGGGACCGGGAGGGGCACAGAGAGATGCTGGTTCCGCTCTGAAATGGGGTGCGTGCCCAGCACCTAGGGCCCAGAGACAGGCTCCACGGGGAGAGAAGTCCTGGGACGGGGCTCAAGAGAGCCCGGGCCATGCAGCACTCCCCAGAGGATGGCCTCAGGCCCATGCTTCTGCCTGCAGGCTTGCTCCCCTCCTCCTCAGAAGCACCCTGTCTGCCCCTGAGGACTACCCCGACACCTTTCCTCAAAAGCCCCACATCACCGTGTTTCCTTCTCTCCCCGTTGGTGTGTTCGCCTCCCACCTGAGCACTGCCCGGCCCGGCCAGCACGAGGCTCCCGGGAGGCCCCAACGCAGGCCGCCTCCTCACTCTGAGTCACACAGAGGCTCCCATGGACGCCTTCCCCTTCCTGCAGGCCCCGGAGGTCCTGCCCTTGGCGGTGTGGACCCTCAAGGGTCTCGGGACCAAAGGAAGGCCACACTGGAACCAAGAGGCATGCTGGGAATTCCAGGCACACGGACAAGGCACCAGCCCCAGCCCGGCCCGAGCAACACGCACGGCCAGGGTGAGGACATGTAGTCGGGACGGTGACAGATGCAGCCAGGCTCTGCCCTAGCCAAAGCAGTAAGTGCGGAGGGCAGAAACGGTCGCTGTCGTCCATCCTCCTCCCCAAGGGCTAGGCTGCAATGAGCTCTCTCTTCTGTACAATGGCCCACAGGCAGCACAGCCTCCGGTCCCCAAGCAGCAGGGACCAGAAAGCAGCTCAGGATTCAGGGCAGAGCCTGCCCCAGGGGTCCCGGCCAGGAGCAGGAGTAGACGGTAAGCTTCAGAGAGTCCAGGCACTGGAAAGTCACCAGCCCAGCCTTCCTGCGGCCTCTGGCAGTCAGACCACTTGGGAAACTGGACCTCAAGCAGCTCCTGATGAAACAGACCCTAGGAAAGGGGACCCCAGAGCTCTGGGTCCTGACATCTGCTGTCTTCCACCACTCCCCACCCAGCTGCCTCGGCCCGGGGCAGACCTACAGGAGCCAGACTCCGTGTGGACAGAGACACCAGCCACACAAGGATCTGCATGGCCCCGGTCTCAGGTGGGGGACCCCGTACTGGGCTGGAGTACAGGGGGACCCAGCTCCAGGCCTCCGAAGCCAGGAAGGCACCCCCGCCCAGCATGGAATAAGGATCAAGGAGGCAAAGCTGACTTCCTGGAGAAGCTGAGAAGCCCACGTCCCAGGCACGGAAGGCCACGGACCTAAGCAGAAGAACCCACTCCAGCCAGGCCTGCACAAGCAACAGTGGGGCCCGGCTGTGCTGAGCCGCCGGCGTGAGGGGGCTGGAGGTGGTGCCCTGCCCCCAAGTCCGGCTCAGAACACCCCAACAATGCATACAGATCCAAGGATCCTGGCCACTGGGGCCCAGAGCCCCCCCACCCAAGGTCCCAGAGCCCCCCCACCCAACGTCACAAAAGCACCCGCGCCCACACCCCTGGGCGCCCCATACGAACAGCTCGGATCCTGGAGGAAGAGGCCACAAAAATGCCCCCGCCCACACGCCACACTTGGAGGTCCTGTGGCCTAGTCTCTGTCTCACTCCCAGGAGATCTAGCAGTGCGGGGGACCCACCCCGGAACCACCCACAGTAAGACATCCTCAGAGAAGGGGAGTGGCCAGAGACAGAAATCCCCCCACGTCCTGCCTGCCCTTTCACTCTCCCTCGGCGTCATGGGCTCAGCTGCCCCTGGGAGGCCAAGGAGGGAGATCCATTCATTCACTCCTGAATCATTCGTTCAACTCTCCAGAGCTGGTGACCTCGCAGCAGGGACAGAGCTGACCCCTCTCTCCGGGCGGTCACACAGCACAGGGGAGCCGAGGCACAGAATTTACACGGTGCTCTGTGTCACAGTAAGAGGACAGTGTGCTAGGGGAACACGGGACAGAGGAGAACGTGCCCACGCCCGTCATGTGCGGCCAGGGAGCTCAGAGGCGGCCGAAGCCCGACAGCCACCAGCTTCCCTTCCCGCCCTCCTCCCAGCCGAGCTTCAGTCTCGGGCATTCCGCTGGGGCACTGGGGGTGGGTCCTGGATGGAGAGACAGCTGAGGTGCGTGGAACCCCTTCCCTGCAGGCTGGCCAGTCTCAGTGTAGAGCCCCAGGGGAGCTCCAGCGGCAACCCACGCCTCCCACCTCTGCCTCTGCCCCAGCGCCTGGCTCTTGGGCCCATGCTCTCGCACAGCACATGTGTGACCAGGCCCTGCCGCTTGCCGCCTGCCTGCTCAGGTAGCAGGACCCCGGGAAACCAGGAGGGACCCCAAGGCTGGCTGGGCACCATCAGCTTCTTCCATGGGAAGGAAAGGCCTGGCAAGAGAGCCCCAGGAACAGCGGCCTGGTCAAGAGAAAGGCCCTGGTCCCCAGCCCCCACCCAACCCCCAAGGGTGAGGGGACTTTGTCCTGAGGGGCTACGGAGAGAAGTACTAACCTCAGTCCCAAGCAAAGTCCGCAGACACCAGAGTGCAGGCCCCAGGGCGCCCGGCTTGGGGCCCAGAGCTGCTGCCTCTCCACTCTGCTCCCCCGGGAACCTGAGCCAGGCTGCCTCCAGGAGCACCCGGGCCCCTCTGGCTCCCTCTCCCTCTAGGTCCTTCCCCTTTACATGATGAGGGCTTTTAGTACAAGTCGGGGAAGCCACAGCCTAGCATCTCAGCCCCAACAGTCACCCCAGTCACGTTTTCAAGTGGCCTGGGCAACATCAGCCAGGGGTTCCTGAGACCCTTCATGGGCCTGAGCTCCCGCTTAGGGCTGACGGGCTCGGCGGCCTGGAGGAGGGGCGTGTGGCTGGCCCACCAGACACCAGGACTCAGATCCAGGAGGATTCTTCTCTTGCCCCGCCGGGCGGCTTCAGGCACACAGGGCTCCCATGGAGAGAGCAATGGGAACCCGAAATAGGCCCTGTGTCCAATCAGCCCCAGAAAGCAAGCATGGCGACCATTGTTCACCCCGGGGAACAGGACGGCGGAAGGCCTGACCAGAGCCCGGAAACTACCACTGAGTCTTCGTGTCTAGAGCTCTCGTGAGGTGGGACCACAGACCAGACCAGGCTCCCCAGGGCCTGCAGATACTTAGGGTATGAAGGGTTGTCCTGTCCCTGGAGAGGGGCAAGAGGCCTCATCTGCCCTGGTTACACCCCCTTAAACGACAGCCAGGGCGAAGTGAAGCCAGGACTCAGACACTCATGGCCTGTCCTCAGGCTCGTGGACATGAGCACATCAGCCTGGTCAGGTTCAAAAGTCAAAAACTGCAAACAGCCAAAGAGCCCAGGAAGAACCCTGGGAGGCCAGGGCGGAGCTACAGCCTCTGGGCAGATTGGAATGAGGGGCTATGGGCCTGAAGACCTTCCAGGGGAGAAAGATCTGCGGGGCCCGGCTTGTGCCTGCTCACCGCACTCTGCCCAGCACGCCCTGGGCTCCGCCTCATTTCCCGGCACACTGACAGCTGGGTTCCTAACCTGTTCCAATCAGCTCAGCCTCCTGGCACCCGGGACGGGGAGCTCAGGCCCCAGCAGAGGTCCTCGGGGGCATGTGGTCAGTGCCGGGGTCCTACCCAGGGCATCCCAAGGCTAAGGGCTGTGAGCCAGGACCTCCAGGCTGCAGGACAGAGGCGGTCCAGGAAGAGGGGAGGGGGGCTGCAGCTACGTACACAGCGCCGTGGTGAGCCGCTGGGGCTGGTTGTAGTGCACCATGGCCACGCAGAGCGTGTTCAGGCCCACCACGCAGAGCACCACCCAGTAGAAGCTCTGGGCCTTCACCATGCGCCGAATGAAGAACCGGAACATCTTCTCCTTCCTACGGAAGTAGGACGAGCTCTCCGTCTTCCCGCTCTTGAGGCTGGCACGGGCGAAGGGGGATCCTGGGGGAACAAGGGGCTCGCTGAGGACACACCCTTGAGGACACGCTTCCCCTCCCATCTCAGACACAGAGCTCCCCCACGGGAACCCCTTCGCACGCCTTTGCCCCGGCCCGGGTCTAGCTCAAGACCCCGGGTCTAATTACAGGCACCACGGGTTCCTGGCATTTAGCTGGCTACGCCCACAGCCCCCTGCAGTGGTCCTGACCCCGCCTCCACTCGCAGATGAGGGAACCAGCAGTCTTGCTGGTCTCTAGGGTTACTAGGCTCCAGAGGGTCCGCAGCACCTCCAGGCCACCTTCCCGCAGTCCCGATGCTCCCAGGCCATCCCACCTCCCCGTGGGCCTTGGAGAGCAGTAGGGCATCCGGTGCTCCCTCCTGCTTCAACTTGGGGATCAGCAGCCACCGCCTACCTATCTTTTTTTAAAGATGTTTATTTATGACAGCGAGACAGAGAGAGATAGCAGGAGAGGGAACACAAGCAGGGGGAGTGAGAGGGGGAGAAGCAGGCTTCCTGCCAAGCAGGGAGCCCGATGCGGGGCTCGATCTTGGACCCCGGGACTGTGACCTGAGCTGAAGGTGGCCGCCCAACGACTGAGCCCCCAGGCGCCCCAGGCCCCCTCTTTCTCAGTACTGTGACTGGAAGCCAGCCAAGCGGCTGCCGTCCTGGTGCAGACACAGGGGGTGGGGCCCCAAGGCCCAGCGTGGTCCCTGGAATGTCCCCCTGGGAAGCTCCCACCGCCTTCAGCCTTCCCTCGTTCAATGGGCCCGCCGCCCCTGCTCTGCCCTGACCCTGAGCCTGGGATGCTGCCCACAATGGTCTCCCTGCAGCGGGCTGCGACCCAGCTTCACGTCTGGACTTCGCTGTGGCCACAGCAAACGCCCCGTCTGGGCCTCCTTCCCAGCCCGGGTCGTTCCTCCAAGCAGCAACCACGGCCGCTGGCGTCAGGCCCGTACTGGCCAGCTGACCTGCTCCACGCCTAGCTCCAGACCGGAGCGCACCCTGTGTGAGGACAGGCGAGGACAGAGCCTTCCCGAGAGCAGCCTCCCTGTGTGCTCGGCCTCTCGGGACAGCCTGTGTCCCTGCAGCACCTCAGGCTCTCGCCAGTGTTCTCAGGACGGGCCTCGGCCTGTGTGGGCCTCCAAGGGCTCCAACCTGGTCAGCTTGGGCATCAGGTCCCTGGGGGGGTGGGGAGTGAGCACGCAGACTCCCAGGGGCACACTAACAGCATGTGGGGGCCTGTTTCCAAAGGCCCCAAGCCCCGTGGAGAGACTCATCGGTAAGCAGAGCAGCTGAGTCAGGGGGGAGAGGCTGGGACCGACACACGAGCCGTCCGCAGAGCTGGGAAACCTCACGGCGCCCCAGATGCCACACCCCCCCACACACCCGTGGACACTGCCCCACTCACAACCCACGTCCAGGCAGCAGACGTCGAGAGAGTCGGAGCGGCCCCCTCCCCGCTCAGAAACAAGAGCCAGCGGCCAGGAGAGAGCAGGCGGAGTCACGCACACACCCGTCCCCAGAGCCCGCAGGCTCACATCCCCACCACTTCCTGAGTCCTTGAGAAACTACGTGACACACGCTGCCCATCTCACCCTCAGAGACACGAGCACGCACAGAGTCACGAGGGGACACACTGGGAACACACGTGGGGTCACACTGGGAAGGAAGGTTAAGAGGACACGGGACGTGTGCACACACGTGGGTGGCAAGACGGGCAAGTTCTCCAGGGGAGGCTGAACCGCCGTCCCCACCTGACGGACTGGGTCCTGCCCCAGAAGAACCAGGGAGGCCCTGCCGTGCCAGAGGCCCCCAGGAGTGCTGCCCTCGCACGCCCCCTGCACCCACGTGCAGACGACCACGCGCATCCTCACGCCATGAGGCACACCCAGGCCGCGGCCACATCTGCAGAAAACCGTGCACCCGCACTGGGCTCTTGGAGCCCGCCCACCCCCTGCACACTCAGAGGGACAGGAGGGGGAGTGGGATCCCGGCATGCTGAGCATGAGGTGCCCCCTCTCGGTGCCCGGGGAGTGGGGTGTCCACGTGCCCAGTGCAGCACATCCAAGGACAGAAGCCCGCCTCCCGCCCTCCACACGGACAGGGAACAGGGACACGCAGGCAAACACCGCGCGGGCCCTGGGATTCTGGAGACAGAGACACAGGCCCGGAGACGGCCTTTACCAGCTAGCACGGTGTGGTCAAGGCAGCTGTGGACGGCTGGACCCCAGCCCAGCTCTTCGGTAAAACCGGGGTCCACGGTGCACATGGACACACGTCACATCCAGAATCAAAGCTCTGGGTGGGGAAAACCCGGAGATGTTGGAGCTGCTTCTTTTCACACTGTGCGTTCTCCGTGTTTAACTTAATCAGCATAGATTCTTTATAATCCAAAGGCTTATTCCAAGGGGAAAAATGCATCGTCAAGCTGGGGGAAGTCAAGAATTACATCAGACCGTGAATGGCCCCACAGCCAAGCATCAGTGAAACAAGGCAAGAGTGTACGTGATACTTGGATCTCTTGCCTAAGCGAGGAGCTCCCGGGTTCACAGTTAAGAGGAAGGCTCTGTGGGTCAACACGCACCCCTTCCACAAACACGACAGTCCGGGCCCCGAGTGGCAGACGAAAGGCAGGATGACTGAGACCCCTCCCTGCCCTCGTTGACCCCACGAGAGACCAGTGAAGGACGGAGGAAAAACGAGCTTCGTTCCAGCCTCACTACTGTAGGCGCCGGTGTGGAATAACGACAGTGATGTTCGCCCACAAGCCAGAGACACAAGCCCCAGCACACCTGCCCTGGCACGTGGCCTCCGCCCGTCACACAGCCCAGAGTCCTCCCCCAGAACAGATCACAGGTAAGCCGGACTGCACGGCTCACAGAGGGGCCAGTGAGGTGACGCGCAGCCCGTGGGGCTCAGCCGCAGGTGCCAGTGACAGAGCATGTGGAGGCTGACGGTCCCCGCACCCGACACACCGCCAGCCTCCACACAGATGGGGGGACAAGGGAGGTGCCGGGCACGAGGAAACGCACACCCCGCTTCTTCCCTCTCACCCAGCCCCATGCCCAAGCCTGCCCGAGCCTGCTGAGGCCGAGGCACCGAGGGCCCAGGAGGAAAAATCAGCAGCACCCCATGAGGGACGGGGGTGAGGCCTGTGGGAGCAGAGTGGGGGACAGACACGAAACAACAGGGATTCCAGGTGCAAAAAGAATGAGGCGAGGAGGTGAGTTCATTAGGAAAGCCCTTGGTGAGGGAAGGCCCGGGCCATCGGGCAAAGGAGCTTCTGACCCAGAACAAGAGCCCAGCGCCCAGCACCCAGCGGCACGGGGACAGCAGGGGCCGGGGTGACACCGCAGAGGACCTGGGCCACAGCGTACAAAGGCCTCGCACCTCAGAGAGGACACAGGACGGTCGGCAAGAAGCCGGAGGCCCCACTGTAAGAAATTACGAATGTCATGAAGAAGCAAATCAAAATAATTCAGAAAAATGAACTCATTCAAGATACGAGAAGAAGTCACGACATCTAAGAAAAAAATAGGAGAAAGGAAGTCTACAAGCCGGTCACTTTATGAATCATTCCTACAGATTCACCGCACACGATCCGGGTTAACAAAACGGCGCACACAGATAGCCGTGGCAAGAAAACAGCGGGAGCAGAGTTGGCGGGTCCCGGCGGCCTCCGAGGGCTCCGCAGCTTCACCGCCGGCGCTGAGCCGGATCTCCAGGCTGGCCACCCGCGCTCCCGCGGGCTCGCCGACGTGCACACCCGGGCATGCCGCTCCCCAGACTCTGGGCGCCAGGCCCAGCCCTCCCTCCGCACCCAGCTGGCCAGCAAATCCTGTGCGCTTGCCTTCAGATTGGACCCCGAGTCTGGCCACTGGGCACCCCGTGGCTGCCCCCATCTGTCCAATCCCTACAGCAGCCTCTGAACGGGCTCCCCTGTGCCCCAGCTGGAGCCAGATGGCCTGTCCCCTCCGCACACGCACCAGCGGCCGGGGTCCCTGCCAGGCCCTCGCCCTCTGTGGCCTTCTGACCTGCCGTGCCTGCTCCCCGGCCCACGTCGTGCCGCTCCAGTCACCCTGGCCTCCCTCGCAGGCCCCTTCCTGCTGCAGGGTCTTCTCGTGTGTTGCCGGAATGTTCTCTTCCATGGGGCTGACTTCCTCAGCTCCTTCAGCTTTACTCAAAGGCAATCTTTCCCTGCGGGGGCCTTCTAGGGCCCTTCTCTTGAAAACCCCGGCCCTCCAAGCCCCTCTCTTCTGGGTTTTCCCTTTTCCAGAGGCGGCACGGACGCTATACATAATTTCCGCGTTACTCTGCTTGTGTCTCACGCCAGCACTGGACTGGAAAAGCGCAAAGAGGAAGGGGCTTCCTCGCTTCACTCAGCACTGAGGCCCCAGCGCCGGGGACAGTTTCTGGCACGTCGTTGGCACTTGGTAATATCTGCTGAGTGAAAGAGCAAGCGCTGGGCTACACACCGGAGAGGCGGGAAGACATGTAAGAGCGAAGACAGGCAACTCTACAGAAACACGGTGGGGGGGCGCCTGGGTGGCTCAGTCGGTTAAGCGACTGCCTTCAGCTCAGGTCATGATCCCGGAGATCCGGGATCGAGTCCCACATCGGGCTCCCTGCTCGGCGGGAAGCCTGCTTCTCCCTCTCTCACTCCCCCTGCTTGTGTTCCCTCTCTGGCTGTGTTTCTCTCTGTCAAATAAATAAAAATCTTTAAAAAAAAAAAAGAAACACGGTGGAAACGTGGAGAGATGGGAGCTTTCCTCACAAAGCATAATTTATAAAACTGGCGCATCCTTTTTATTTTGGGTTCACAGTTTTATTTCACCTTTAAAGAACAGATGATTTAGATCTTACCGAAATCATCCTAAGCCACAGAAAAAGACTTTAAAAACTCATTCCAATTAATTTTACAAAACTGAAAAAATCTAGGTAAGGTAGAAATAAAGAGAACTCTTAAATCCTACACTCACGCGATAAATTTGTAAAAATCGTAACAAAACCGAGATCCACAACACCCCGAGTCTCTTATTAATCAGCAAACACAAGCCACCCCACCGAAAAGCGGACAGGGTGTGAACGCAGGATCACAGAAACCCCACTTCAAATCAAAACCAACATTTAAAAAGAGGCTCAAAATCACTAGTGAGTGAACCGAGAACAGCGGTCCCAGGGAAACACCCCTTCACAGTCATCACCTGGCCTCAAGCCAGCCGAGGCGTTCACCAGGAAGGATGGGGTCTACCCACAAGGACAGAAGTGCTGGAAAGAAGGACAGATGTTTGCAGAGCCTGGTTTCCACAGCAATTTCCTGATGAAGATCAAACAACTTAAAAATATAGATGAACAGCCATCAACAGAGAGCAGCCAATCGCAGGGAGCCCACGGGGCCTGAGTGAGGGGCATGGTCTCCAGAAGGTACCGTGAGAAAGCATTTCTGTAACAGGCAACGGTCTCAACTCTGCGTATGCGTGCGTGTGTGGCTGAGAGGCAGACGGGGTGCTGAGACCCGCGATAAATCCCAAGCTATTGACGCGTGTATACTGGACCCCTGTGGGGAGAAGACAGACGATTGATAGACGATTGGCAGATGACAGACCGATAGATACAGAGATTGATGGCGAGATGGAAAGAGAGAGAGAGAGACATAGCTTGATTGGCAGATGACGGTACAAGTCAGGGTCACTAAAGAGCGGTCTCACAAGTGTCACCACTGCAGGAGAAGCGGCCCTCTCACTGAGGCTGGCCGGGACGGCTGGAGGTCACGGTCGCCTGCACCGTGTGCCCGGCGCCTCACCCTCACAGAGGCCCTTCTCCACCTGCCAAGGCCGAGACCCCCGGCTGGGCCCCCTTCTGCCACAGAAGGCAGAGTAGCAGGGCCATGTGGTGGGAAGGGGCCCGGCGCTCCCGGCACCAGCCTGAGGAGGGGAACTAAGGCAGCTCCGTGGGACTCAATTCGCCAGAATTCTCCTGTAACCGTCTGAGAAGAAGGGGATGAAGTCAGAGGCCCCGGGAGCATGGAAGGTAGGGGCTGGGTAGGAAGACAGCCAGAGCCCTTCAGTCCCTATAGTCCGTGACACACACGCAGGCCTTCTGCTGTCAGTGCGGCCCAAGGCTCTGTGTCCACACGGGCGATGGCCGAGCCGAGAGCGGTCAGGGCCTGCACTGATGTAGAAGAGCAGCAGGCCCTGGCCAACGAGGGTCGCCCAGGAGCTGCCCATGCGGCCCACTCCCACTGCCCAGCCCCAGGAAAGAAAGCTGAGCACACACCAGAGGGCGGAAGGCACTTCACCTCCTGCCGTCAGGATGGACATGGGAGAGTGGACAGCAGGGAAGGAAGGTGGCCCCCGCAGGGACAGGCAGGAAGCTGGGTGCACCTGCTATACCCAGTCAGAGGACAGGCCCGATCCCGAAAGGAGGCCTCGAGGACACTCACCCACCGCACAGAGGTCTGCAAACCGGTCCTCCCCCTCCTCGGCGTGGATCAGGTCATTCCGGCTCTTCTTGGTGGCTGCTCTCTTCAACACTGCTTTAAACAAGGGTGGGGAGAGGGGACTGCATGAGCCAGCTCCCAGCTCGCCTGCCTCAAGGAGGGGTCTTTCAGCTGAAGGGGCGAGCACCTTCCTGGGGATCTCCTCTCCTGGCCCTCAGGAGCCCCCCTCAGTCCTCAGGGCAAGGGAGATAAGGGATGCGAGGAGAATGCCACCTTCCCTTTCCTCCACGGTGATGTCAGTCGCTATCAGGGAGCCCAAGAGACGTGTGTTGTAGGGCAAGGCCAGGGGTGTCCCCGCAGCCCACGGTCCAAGGCCCGGTGAGAGTGGAGAGGCGGTCGGGTCTGCAGAGGGCCGAGCTCAGACCGGCTCAAAGCCCAGACGCAGCCCGCCTCTCCAGCCCGGGCTCTGGTGTGGGGAGAGGAGCCTCCCTGCCCCTGGGGCCGTGCCCGTCGCTAGGCTGGTGACCAGGGCCACGCTGGCTCTCGGCCCAGGCGGAGCTAGGAGTCCTGGCAAACCTGTCTGGGAGCCACATCACCCTGAGCCCCGGCGGCAGATACAGCCGGGCTTAAACCTGAGCTCTGAAGGCTTCTAGAAGCAGCACCGCCCAACAGACCTTTCTGTGACGATGGCAGTGATGGAGGTCTATGCCGACCAGCAGAGCAGCCCCGAGCCCCACCGGCCACTGAAGCGTCAGGTGGGTGGGCGAGCCTGAGAGTAGGCGTCCCCAGAGCCCCAGGCTGACACCCCGCAGGCGTGACATCCCAGCCCCGCGCCAGCTACCTAGGACCCTGACGTGACCTCCAGAACGGGCTCTGCCCGGGCCGGCGGCCAGCATCAGTGGTGTGAGCGGGCACACGGGCCTCGCCGGGCACACAGTGCTAACACGGTCACCTACCATCCAGAGGGGACTTCTCCTCTGCATTCTTGTCCTCCTCGGCCAGCATGACTTCCTCTGTGAGCAAGACACAGCCTCAGGTGGGGGGCCTTCCCACCCCAGTCTCCCCCCCCAGGAGCTCCGCAGGGTGCAGGTGCCCCTCTGCTTCTCACCCCCTCCAGTCCCCGAAGCCCGTGGGGCTCACGGCTGAGCTCTGTGTCCCCCCCGCAGTGGCCCATGAGGGGCGCCCGGCCTCACGGCCCCCTCAGCGAGCGACCGCCCAGCTAGGGGAGCTCCGCCATGACAAGGCCCTGGGGAGGCCCAGCGGGGGCCCCACGGGCAGGAAGGGCGCGGCCCCGGGCTGGGCACGGAGCAGGGCGCCCGCGTCTGACAGCAGAGGCAGCCCAGGCGAGGCAACGCCGAAGCCTCCGTTAGAAAGGCGGGTGTCCCCAGAGCCCCACAGTCGCCTGCTGTCAGGACCCCGGGAAAGCTGGACAGCACACTTCGGCAGCCTCGGCCCCGCCCCC